>CAUYON010178414.1:0-59580 GCA_963573935.1 Arctocebus calabarensis
ATGTCTTCATATAATAACTGAGAAAATGCCAGGAAGGCTATGTTAATCAGTTTGATGAAAATAGTTCAGATTGTATATGAAACCAGCACATTGTACCCCTTGATTGCACTATTGTACACAGCTATGATTTAATAATAAAGATAATAAAATTAAAAAAAAAATAACTTCCTAGGTTTTCAAAAATACTGGTGTTAATAAAGGGAAGAAAGGTTTTCTTCTTCTGACTATGTTAGATTCCAAGGCCAGTATTAACTGGTGTCTGTGTGACCTCCCAGCACAGAGCTCCTGCCTGCTAATACCTGGTGAAATGGCTGAGCGGGCACCAGACACAAACTCTAGGATTCATAATAATGTTTGTTTGACATGCAAACCAGCTCTGCGAATACACACTCATTTATAAGGATATAAATACAGGTCTTGATTAGGGGCAAGTCAGCAACATTAAACCAATAATTGCTACCATTTGGGGAGGTTTGGAGGCAGATGCCTCTGGGTTTAAACTGATAGCTTAAGTAATTGCAGCATTTGTTTTGTTTCGTTTCCAAGTGAAAGTGGGCTGTTTCTGGTCGTCCCCAGTTAAGACCATGCAGCTAAGACAGAGAGCCTTTTTCCTCTGTGAGATCAATTTGTTTCCTGCCTGTGAGCTCGTAGAACTATAAATAGGAAGCAAATTTAAAAGATGAGAAAGAAAAGAGGTTTATTATTTAATGTACATAATTTATGATAATTTCTTTATCGCAGCACAAGGAATGGGTTCAAGTTCCTAATCATGACACCATTCCTGAAGTCTGTTGTTTAAGTTTTAGAGTAAAATGATATTAACCAGCATGATAGTGCTCACCTCATAATAGTAAGAATTATGTTAATGCTGTTATTATCATCAGAAAGGTCTGTATTCCTAATATGACTCTGCTATTCATTAGCCCTGTGACTATAGCTTTAAAAGTCTGTTTCATCATCTGTGAAACTGAAATTAAAGTGACTTAGATTGCAGATTTCAAAAGATAGCAAGGAGACAGTAACATTTATTGAGCATGTGCTATGTGCCAGGGAGTTTGGTATCTTATGTGGATTATTTCACATAAGCCACCAACAGATTATGGTAGTATTATCTTCATTTTACAAATGGGGAAACTGAAGCTGAGTGAGGTTAAATAATGCACTTGAGGTCCCATGCTTTATAAGTGGCAAAGTTAGGACTCAATTCCATGTTGGACTGTATACTCCACAATAGAGAATATAAATAAATGTGCGTGGATTTTTTCAGCTGCAAGGTCCATGCTTACCTACAGAAATATGGGGACTTGAAAAGAGCACTGCTTCTCTCATTCAGAATGGGAAGGGGATTCTATACATTCCTATGGTTTTTCTAAAAAGTCTACAGGATTTCACTCACACCTTAAGCCCAAAGTAAAGAAGTTTACAGAATTTTTCAGTAGTAGAGCATAACAAAGGTCATGTATTATTAAAATCTTCACCCATTTATTTGCATAAATGTGTTTAATATCATAATACAGTTAAAAAAATTTCACGCAAAGCAAATACTCGTTCATAATAATTAAGTGCTACCTAACATTCAAATAATGGAAACAATTCTTTATGCAATTTGACATCTGAACCCTAAAGTCTTTCCTTTCACATGCTTTCTTTTATAAAATGCTAATTGGGGAAAAAATTCATCTTAGCTACTGTTGGTCCAGAGATGTTTCTTTTGCCTTTTGTTCAGACCAAAGTCCAAACCGAAGATTTTTAGGAAGAACAACCATCTCTCCTGTAATAGAATTAGTCTGGTTACCCTGGAAGACATACTCTAATTCTTTCCATTTCTTGTATTTCCTAAATATTTTCTGCCCACAGTTAGTATTCTCTAACCAAAGTAATGCTCCATACTTCTGGGCTGGTACTAATGGAATTCTAAATACTTTCCCCTTGAATATATAATCCAAAATATATTGCTTTGGTCCTAGGTTACAGATATTTTGTTTTACACATCACATATGGTGGTTTTGAGAGTGGGATGCTCTGAAAAAACCAAAACACTCTCTGAGAAGAAAAGCCCAGGTAATTATAGCGGGAAGCTACCACCCTAAGTCCCGAATTTGAGGACAGTTTAAACATCAGAATGTTCCTGTTATTCCTTTTAGTTTTAGTCAATATGAACACAAATTATTCCATTAGTCATTTAATTCCATTAATTTAAAGAAGCATTATCGGGCCTTCGGACATGACTGAAATTTCCTCTGAAGAGAGAAGTAATTTGTATATGAACCAAATAATGCCTTTCTGTCAAGCTACTTCCTAAATGTGGAGTCTGAGCTGAAAGGATAGGCTTGAAATAAAGAGCAGCAACACAAGAGAAAGAAATTAGTGTAGACACACACACACACCCCACGGATTCACAGCAAAGGCATCTTGATTTAATGATCAGTGCACAAAAAAACATGAGAAAGGAAATGTCTCCAAGTGATCAGTTCATATGGTTAGTATAAAATTCAGGTTTTTCGTGAACAAAGATAGAAGTACTACACATATTATGGTAAAAGTTAAAGACTAAGAATTATATATCAGGAAAAATAATTTTAGAAGGTGGAATTCAAATGGCGAATTTAGGAAATTTTGTCTTGGAATTCTTGCCAATCTAAAATCTTAAATGAAAGTATGCCTATGTTAGAAATCTTATTTTAGAGCACCAGAGGGTCAAATGTAATTGTTTGGATTCCTTTTTCTTGTTGGATGGAAGCCAGTAGTTCCTGGTAAGTGTAGTTACATCGAGTCCTACTATTAGTCACATACTTTTCTTATTTTCAGTTCTGCTGGGAAACAACTGTAGCAAACAGGTCAAGTTGGCAGGGAGTGATCAGGAACGGGAGAGCTCTTTTCAAGCAAAGACCTACACGAGTCCTAGAGATGGAGTCCTGGACAGATTGACCAGACAAATGCAGACGTGTTTGAAGCTAAAAATAAAACGATGTATTTTCAGTGGGGAAAGAGAGATCGGAATCCTTACTATACTCTTGCAAGAGCCTTTAAGTAAATATTAATTCTTCATGTACTGAAAACAAATTATTTCAGTCTAAACTTTGTTCTAAATATTTTCTTAAATGTTAGAAGCTGTGACTCTGGGCGAGGTGTTGGAGAGGAGAAAGAGGCATCCAAAGTAATTGATCATGTAATGTTTCTTACATGATACCAGTGGTTTCTTCTGCTCTGAATTTTACATACACATGATGAACTCTCTTTCCATGATGAATTTCTTGATAATTTTTTTTTAAACATTAGGAGATGTGTGCTGTTATGATTCTAAGCACCTCAATGATCTGGTAACATATCTTTAAACTATTATTCAAAAATTATTTTATTTATGTACATCTGGAACAGTATCACATTCTAGTTATAAAATGTAACACAAAAAGCAACTTTTGGAATAGAGTTTCACCCTATGAAATACAAGGGAAGTTGGCAGAGGAGACTCAGGAAAAGTAAATTTGGGTAGAAACCTTCCTATCACTACTGAAATATCTATTATTCCCATAAAGGGCTCTATATTAATAGTTCTATAAAAGAATTTGAGAGAAGATACACTAAAAGATTTAGGAAAAAACATATCTCTATATAGAGTTCTCCCCTACCATAGTGGAGAGATAGTCTTTCCTCTCTCCAGCATATTATGCCATCTGATATCAGGACCATACTGTCTGTAGCAAGTGTTTTTTTGTTGTTGTTGTAGCAAGTGTTTTTTAATGGGAAGAGGGAGTCAGGGAAGAAATCCCTAAAGTTTCAAAGGCACATTCTGAAGTACCAGTTGTAATTTGATTTTATATGTACATTTGAAAATTAAAGCGCTCTGCTCAGCGGGCTAAGGCGACAGCCACGTACACCTGAGCTGGCAGGTTCGAATCCAGCCTGGGCCCGCCAAACAACAATGACGGCTGCAACCAAAAAATGGCCGGGCATTGTGGTGGGTGCCTGTAGTCCCAGCTACTTGGGAGGCGGAGGCAGGATACTCGCTTAAGCCCAGGAATTGGAGGTTGCTGTGAGTTGTGATGCCACGGCACTCTATCCGGGGTGACAGCTTGAGGCTCTGTCTCAAAAAAAAAAAAAAAAAAGAAAAGAAAATTAATGCGCTCTCTGGTAATGCTGTAGCTTTTGGAATTCATTCAGAAGGGGTTTAAAATGGAAATGCTGACAGGTTGTGAACTTTAGTGCTATGAATGGTGCCATCGTAACATTTTACTATATAGGCATAATGCCCATTGTAACAAACATCCCCTTGGCCATGTTTTAAGTTTAAAACATTTTTAAACACACACATACAGACATACATACATACAACACACACACTTGTTTGAAGGACATACCAAAAGAAAACATCAGAGTAGCGAGTGGGTCAATTTCTCTTACGTGTGTTTCGCTTTCATTTTATCTAGCTTGGTGTTTGGACTCAGATTAATCTTGGCCCTTGGTTGTGACCCAAAACTGACTAAGTTTCCCTGCTAGAAAAAAGAGAATTGATTTCAAATCAATGAGGACCTCTGTTTAGTTCACTTCTCAAGTGAGCAATATGGAATATATGCTAAATGCCAGAACTGTGAGACAGGAAGAACAAGAAATTGGTAACTGGGGTGGCAGAGATATGTTATCGATAGACACGGGTTCAACCTGATTCCTGATAATTCCAGCTTATCTTTGAACAGGCTAGTGAGGGTACAGCAGGTGTGAAATGGTAGAACTGCAGAACTTTGAGAGTTTACTCAAAAGGAATATGATTTGTGGGACTGGAATAGTGAACTCTTAGTATTACACAAATTATGGCAAGTGTCTATTTTTGGCTAAGGGAACTCCTGGTTTTCATTTCTAGTCCCAGTCAATATGTTGCACTTCCTACAAAAACTCAGAGTCTGGCAGCACGTGGCTCCCAGCACGTGGAGGCCCTGGGATCCATGTGTCAGAACACATCACCTGGCGCTCTCTAGATCCAGGACCAGGCAAACCAAGGAAGGAAGACCATTCTATCAATGGTTTTAGATATCCATCTCGGTAAATTTAGACGAGGCAGAGAATAGAGGCCCACAATAAAGGAAGAAATCCTAACATAAACTAACTTGAGAGGGAAACAATGGCAGCAAACATACACAAAGTTTAAGTACTAAAAAGAAATCCATATGAGGTTAGAACTGAAAAAATTTCCTTAGCAACTAAGCTAAGGGTTCTCCCTGGTGAGGAGGGCTACGAGATTTTATCACTTGTAATCCATTGTATATAAACATGCCTGAGAGTGAACTCTGGGACAAAATGTATGTAATTCTCAAAGTGAATCTTAAGTCATTTAAAAAAAAATTTTTTTTTACATATACATGTGTTTATTTGGTTTCTACTTTTTGCCTTCACAAAATCAAAAAGACTTAAAATTTAATAACAATAACAATGTTTAAGATAAGGACTAGAAACAAAAACCTCATAAAGAATGTACAAAAATAAATGCATTCAGAAAAGAAATCAGACGATTACTGCAGTGAAATATTGAGCAATAATAATAATAATAATACAAAAAAAGTAACATTCACATTGTCAAATAAGATGTCTATTATAG
This sequence comes from Arctocebus calabarensis, assembly GCA_963573935.1. NCBI lineage: Eukaryota > Metazoa > Chordata > Mammalia > Primates > Lorisidae > Arctocebus > Arctocebus calabarensis. The sequence goes on from CAUYON010178414.1 coordinate 5,591, forward strand.
AATGCTTTAACTCTGAGGTTCAGTATGGAGTCATCAGTTAACTTCTTTTTCTTATTTTTTTCCCAAAGTATCAAGAAATAGACAACTAATATTTATAAATAAAAATAAAAGATAATTTCAAAAAACAGATCATGCCAAATCTTATAGACAACAGAAAAAGAAGAAATACTTCAAAATCATTCTACTTCATCTGGATACACCTGATATTAAAATTGGAAAAAATATATTATTATAAAGGGAAATTACAAATATATTTCACTTATAAATGAGGATGCAATATCCTAAACAACATATTAACAAGTTGAATTAAAAATTAATGTTTAAGTAATATACTGGTCAAAAATTAAATCCAATTTATTTAAGAATTAGTCACTATTTTCTTTTCTTTTCTTTTCCTTATCCCCTCCCTTCTTCTCTGTCTGCTCTCCTCTTCCCTCATGCCCCACCATGTCACTAATTGTCATTAATTGTCCTCATATCAAAATTGAATACATAAGATTCATACTTTGCCATTCCTGTGATGCTTCACTAAGAATAATGTGTTCCATCTCAGAATTTACAAATGCTGTAAAATCTCCATTTTTTAAAAAATGGTTGAATAGTATTCCATGGTATACATATACCACAGCTTGCCAATCCATCCCTGGGTTGAAGGGCATTTAGGCTGTTTCCACTTTTAGCAATTATAAATTGAGCTGCGATAAACAGTCTAGTACAACTGTCTTTATAATAAAAGTTTTTTTTTCCTTCTGGATAGATGCCCAGCAATGGGATTGCAGGATCAAATGGGAGGTCTAGGTTGAGTTCTTTGAGAGTTCTCCATACTTCCTTCCAAAAAGGTTGTATTAGTTTGCAGTCCCACCTGCAGTGCAAAAGTGTTGCTTTCTTTACACATCCACGCCAGCATCGGCAGTTGTGAGATTTTGTGATATAGGCCATTCTCGCTGGGGTTAGATGATATCTCAGGGTGGTTTTAATTTGCATTTCTCTAATAATTAGGGATGATGAGCACTTTTTCATGTGTTTGCTAGCCATTCATCTGTCTTCTTTAGAGAAGGTTCGGTTCATCTCTCTTCCCCATTGATGTATAGGATTGTTGGTTTTTTTCTTGTGGATTAATTTAAGTTCTGTATAGATACTAGTTATTAAGCTTTTATCTGATTGAAAGTATGCAAATATCCTTTCCTATTGTCATTTTTTTTGTGTGTGTGAATCTTTTTGTCACCTTCTTGAATTTCCTAGTTAAAGAATTGGCAAAGGAGCCAGATGGCTGAGGTGGGAGAATTCCTTCAGGTCTGGGGCTAGAAACTCATTTGACCAAGAGCAAGACCCTATTTATGTAAAAATACAAAAATTAGCCGGGTGTAGTGGCTCATACTTAGCACTCAGGAGGCCAGGAGAATTGCTTGAGCCCAGGAGTTTGAGTTTATAGTGAGCTATGATGAAGACATTGCTGTCTCAAAAAAGAGAACCTGAAAACAACAACAACAAAAGAATAGGCCTAGAGCCCACATCGTAGTTGCAACTGGAGTCAGCATCCCTTGTTGCTGTAGCAGTCTGTGTCTCTTACTAAGTTGCCCCATGTTCCAAATACACAAAATATGATGTTAACTCCCAGGACCCATGTTTTAAACTGAGCAATATTTAAGCATACTGCTCTCAAATATTTTATCAGTTTCCAAGTCGTCATGGCCATTTGCACTAAAATAAAAGAATCCTTCAACTTGCGCTAGTCTAATAGAGAAGAAAATTAGGCTAAGCCCCGATTCCTGAAAGCCCCTCTGTGATCTTTTCAGCCTCATCTCTATATTGTAGTTATTCCAACTATAGGTCCCCAGTGACAGTGCCAGGACCTTTCACACCCCCACGCTATGGCCCACATTGCCACCTGTGCCCAGATTGGCTTGACCTTTCTTGTCTATTTGGCGAATATTACTCATTCTTAAAGGCCTTCGTATGTTCCCATTCACCTGCAATAGAATTGTGCCCTTTTATTCCTTTGTGTTCCAGCTGTCCTGTGTCACCAGTTGGTTATTCTTACTTTTTCTATAATGTTTACCAGTTGGTTTATCTTACTACATTCGGTCCCAATCAGGTTATAAGTTCCTTAAGAGTAATAATTATAGCATACCGTATATTTTTATATACTTGGTCTTAGACTATTACCTGTTGTATAGTAGACATGCAATTTCTTATTTGTTAGTCATTCACTCAACTGATAAAAATTAAGCATGAAATTTCAGTTAGGCCACAATTATTCTTCCCAGGTGTATATGAATAAGAGTACTACTTATTAAGAGACTTAACATGCAGTCAAGTAAGTACTGAGGTGGTAACTAAATTAAGAATGGCTTTAATGTTTTAATATAGTATCATTACTTTATCTGCATCAAATTACTTCAGATATTTATTAAAAGTGATCATTCCTGAGCCCTACCTCAGACTTAATCAGAATGGGAGAAAATATTTGCTTGCTATACACAACACATTTGATAAAGGGCTGATACCCAGAATCTATAAAAAGCTCAAGCAAATCCGTAAGGAAAAAATCAAATAATGCCATAGAAAAGTAGGCAAAAGACTTGAACAGAAACTTTTCCAAAGATAGACTAATAGCCAATAAACATATGAAAAACTACTCTATGTCTTTAATTATCAGGGAAATGCAAATCAAAACTGTAATGAGGTATTACTGGATGCCAGTGAGAATGGCTTTCATCAAAAGATCTCAAAACAACAGATACTGGCCTGGATGCAGAGAGAAATGAACACTTATTCACTGTTGGTGGAACTGCAAACTGATACAACCTCTATGGAAAGTAGTGTGGAGATACCCCAAAGTAGCAAAAGTAGGCTTACCATTTCGTCCAGTGTTCCTAGCATTGGGTATTTACCCACAAGAAAACAAAGTTGTTATATCATAGAAATACATGCACTCGAATGTGTTTTTCTTGCAGCACGATTCACAATTGCAAAGTTGTGGATATAACCCAAATGCCCATCAATACATGAATGGATTACTAACATGTGGTATATGTGGATTACTACTCAGCCATAAAATATGATGAACTAATACCCTTTGCAACAACCTGGATGAAACTGGAGACCGTTCTTCTAAGTGAAGCTTCATAAGAATGGAAAGAGAAACACCATGTGTACTCATTATTCAACTACAATCAGTCAATCAACACCCACATGCACATTAGCTACTAAACTAAGTGAAAGGCAAATCGGTGAGAGGAAGAGGAGCAGGGTTACATTCACACCTAATGGGTACAACAGACACAATCTGGGTGAAGGATGCACTTATGACATTGATTCAAAATGTACTGAAATGAAAAAATATACACATATATATATCCAGGCCTCAGACTTAGGAAATCTGTAATTATAAAATGCAACTCACGTCACTTACATACACACTAAAGTTTGGGAATCATTGGATTCCAAAGAGCATGAAATTTGGAATTTGATGGATCTGAGCCTGGGTTCCACTCTACAATTTATTTGCTGTTTGACCTAGGAAAATAAATTAACCTCTTAGATCCTCACTTGTCTTACTTATAAAATGAATATTATACTGTCTCCTCCTTGGAAGGTTGAGAGGATTATGTAAAATAAAGTACTAAGAATTATGCTCATGACACCGAGCATAATTCTTAGTACTTTAGAAGTTATAACATCTAATGTCGGCGAGGGCAAAGTGAAGCAGACACTTTTATAAAGAGCTCGTGACTCCTTGTCTTCCCAGCTTCATTTTGTTGTTCAAATTCTCTTCAGTAATGAGACTAACTGAAAACAAACACCACACTCATCCTTTTATTTCCCTTGTGCAGAATTCAAATAATCTTGACATCATCATCATAATCATTTTGAAAATAATTGCTTGAACTCTACATATGTCAAAATATTCATATTGTGTTTTTATCTCCTTACAGGGACTAATCATATTTTGATATGGTTCATGTGGAAATTTTACTTTGGCAGAAATGGATATGCCCCTTCTCATTTATGCCAAGACTTGCAGTCGTTCGAGGAATGACTGCAGGCATTGACTGCCTTACTGTTAAGTTTAGAGACTGGCCTGGTGCAAATTAACTTTTCTTCCTCTTCCATGAAAAACAGATCTTTTTATGATCTTTCATAATATTGCCATTATTGTTGCAAGACTCTTATTCCAAAATATGGAAAAGTTTCTTCCACTTCTACACTTCAGAAAATATTCTTACTATTAGTCTGTTTTCCTTTTCTGAAAAAGTGTGTGGTCTTTATTCACTTTGAAATTGTTAGGAGAGAGAAAATAGAAATGTTCCATATTGAATTTTCTAATGCAATTAGTAAGGCGAGAAGAATTTTAACTCAACACTGATAGAGGATCATGAGTTTGAGTTCTGCGTCACCACTGGTGGATAACTGTTCACAATCAGTTCTTATGTGACTTTTGATAATGTCATTGTATCAATGATTTCTATAATTAGGTTCTCTGTTAAAGTTAGCAGCACTTTTCTCTAAGCATTCATGCATAATATGCTAAAACACTTGATGTAAACTTTGGAAACGTGTAGTGTTGATCACAAAGGCAGAAAACAAAACTTTTTTTAAAAGAACCAAATATGTAATGAAACATGAACGAAGTGAGACATTTTATTTGGCTCTTTAATAATTCCCAAATGGAAACTCTTACTGAAATACTTTCTAATGGAAAAGCCTATATTTTATCTTTCCTTACATTTGAAATTCAAAACTTTGATTTTTTTCCGACTCTACTCTTACCTCAGCCTACTCACTCTTCAGTTACCTTATAAATAAGGTTCCATGCATACCCGGGCAGACATCCACCTGTTGCTGTGTAACTATTTCACCTAACTGTAGCTTGTCCGTACTATAGTCCACTTCCAGTCAGCCCATTCTTTTATGAGTATGAGAATAGCCTCTTCCGTTATATCGGATGACATTGAAAAATTAGTTTTTAGTAAGTAGAAAATTAGTCGTGGAGCACTGGATATGAGAAACTCCATCTCTGGATGAAGGCATATGAACCTGTCATTTCAGCAGGCCTCCCAAAAGTTGCCTGTAAAGTCATCATACGTAGAATGGGAAATTATAGCTAAATGGACCTTTATTTACAAAATAGTCATTACGCAGTTTTACGAAGAGGTGGCCAACATGTAGAGAATATTTTGTAAATATTTTTTATAATTTCAAATATAAATTTTACCTTTTCCTAGAAGATTATTCCAGTGGAGGGCTCCCACTTGCTTTAACAAATAATGTAGAAAAACAATTGGAGGAGGACTTGTGAAGACTAAATTTTAAAATTTAAGAGTTTTTCCCCCAGCAAGACTATTCAAGTGTCTGTATATTCACCTATTTGCTTGTCCTAGAGTCCAGCCTAATTTATGTATCTGCCTTTCTCTAGCTAGATTAACATATTTTAATCCATTCATTAAAGTCTTTTTGCTCCTTGGCTAGAACATTCTCCATGTTAGTTATTCTAAACCATCCTTATACTCCTCAGGAGCCCAATCCAACTATTTCCTTTAATCTTAAAACTTATTTCCTTTTCTGATTTATGTAAATAATGTCTTTTTTTTTTTTTTTTGAGACAGAGCCTCAAGCTGTCACCCTAGATAGAGTGCTGTGGCATCACAGCTCACAGCAACCTCCAATTCCTGGGCTCAAGCTAGTTTCCTGCCTCCGCCTGCCAAGTAGCTGGGACTACAGGTGCCCGCCACAACGCCTGGCTGTTTTTAGGTTGCAGCCACCATTGTTGTTTGACAGGCCAGGGCTGGATTCGAACACACCAGCTCAGGTGTACGTGGCTGGCACCTTAGCCTGTTGAGCCACAGGCGCCGAGTCGTAAATAATGTCTTATGCTAAAAAATAAAAATGGTAGTGGATAAAATTTAAATCAGCATCATTGATCTCATTTCCTAGATATTACTTCTATGCATCTGTATTTGGTATATTTCTCTTCATTCTTTATTCTAGGATACCTGACATATACTATATACACCCATATATATTATACTGTGTGTAGTTTCTTATCTTGTTTTTACCATAAAATGTTTCAAGAATTTTTCCATGACAGGAAATAGTCTTCAAAATATTGTTTTTAATAGTATAATATGATACTATATGAATGTACTACCATTTGTTGATGCAGAAGTACAGTAATACTGTAATGATCATATGAATACATATGTCTTCATAGGCAATTATTTCCTTACGTCACACTTCTACAACTAAAATCACTGATCAGGGCAGCACGTGTGGCTCAAAGGAGTAGGGCACTGGCCCCATATACTGGAGGTGGCGGGTTCAAACCTGGCTCTGGTCAAAAACTGTAAAAGAAAAAAAAATAAATAAAATCACTGAACAAAAAAATGTAACATTTTAAGGCTCTTACTCCATGTTCACAAATTTCCCTTTAGCTGTGCCTATTTATAAGAGTGTCTGCTTCACTTTGCCTTCACCAACATTAGATGTTATAACTTCTAAAAATCTTTATCATTTACTTTAGGAGTTTATTGTGCGTACATTTCTTGCATTGAATTAGTTACATATTTTTTTTTATATATTTTGGACTAGTTTTCTCTCTTCCTGTGTAAATTGCATTTTAACCCATTGTTTACATTTCTATATTCAACATTTTTCTTATTGAAAACACATTAAAGATCTTGACAGTCTACAAAATAATAATAATAATAGTAATAATAATCTGAACTGTTTATAATAGTCAAGGTCATGAAGTGACCAACTATTCTCAGTGGAGTTCCCAGGATATGGAACTTTAGCGTCAAAAGCAGAAAAGTTGGGCAGATAGTAATGAGTTGGTCATCTTAGCTTAAGAACTGTTCCAGATAAAAGGAGATCAAATGCAATTGAATACAAGATGTGGTCCTACAGCAGGAAAAATAAATGTACTATGACATACAGAGATAATTGGTGAAACGTGAATAGTCTAGATTAAAAATAGTACTCTATCAGTATTAATTTCCTGATTTTGATTTGTGGCTGGCTATTCAAGAGAATATCCTTATTTTTAGAAATGACACACAGAACGGTGTACTAACGGGGTAAATTGGCATGAGGCCCCTAATGTACTCTAAAATAATTGGAGAGGGAGAATGAGATAGTCAACATGGTAAAATGTTTACATTTGGTGAGTACGGGGGAAAGGGCATATGGAAATTCTTTGCAATATGTTTTGTAACTTTTTATAAGCTTGAAATTATTTCAATATTGTCTGCCGTGCACTACAAATATTTCCCCTGTTTGCCATTTGTCTCTTCATTTTTTATATTGTCTATGAATTTTGTTTTACCACTTGAAAATTTTAAATCATACTTGAAGGCTTTTCTTTCTGAGAGGCTGCCCATTTTGGAGAGTCAGCGCAAGTCTGCTGACTTCATCCCCAGTTCTTAACAGTGTCTGGAATCTACTGCTGTTCCATAAATATTTGATAAACAACATTATAAATAATCTTTTTGGATTTGTTCTTTACTTTTATTCATCAAAGGGTCTTCTTCACCTCTAAAGAAGATAAATTTTTATATATATTTACTTCTAAATCTTCACAGAATGTAATATTTTTATAGCCCATTAATGTGTCTGGACTTGACTTTGGTGTACAGCATGAGATACCAATAACTTTTTTCTCTCCCTTAAGACTAATTGTTTCAACCTTGTTTGTAAAGCCTATCTTCCTTTCTGCAGAGTTTTAATATACTACCTCCATCATATACTGAATTTTACGTCCTCATAAGGCTATATGGCAGAATGTTGTATTCTATTTTAGTAGCTCCTTGTCTTGAAATTCTTTTGAAAAGAAGAGAAAGAGAAACAGATTTATAAGTTCATCTAGAGACAGTATGAATTAGTTTAAATCTTGATGATCAGTTTTGCAATCTTAGGCAATTTAATTAATCTTTGTCTGCCTTTATTTACTTCTCTATTTATGATAATAAACAATACCTACCTATGGGATTTGTTTAGGGGATAAAATGAGTTTATATACCTAAAAACCCTTAGAACAATACTGATGCTTAGAAGGCACAACAAAGTATTTGGTATATTATCATTACTTTTGTCATTAAACAAACTTTTATTTAGAATCTAATAATACATTCAAGGGATGTGTTAATCCTAAAATAAAATTTTATTTATAACATATCTTGGTGGAATATCCCTATAACAACACTGTTCCAATATATTTTCAAAAAACATTTTTCTTGAGGTAAAATATACATCTATAATTTACCATCAATATCATTTTTCAGTGTGCAGATTACTAGTGAGAAATACATTTATAGTCTTTTTTTCTTCCATCCCTCTCCCCTTCTCTCTTTCTCTTTTCCGACTCTGGTAACTGCCAATCTAGTCTCTATTTTCATCAGATCCACTTTTTAAAACTCCTGCATGTAAGTGAGGAGATGCAATATTTATAGTTGTATGCTTGGCTTATTCCACTTAATATAGTGGCCTCCAGTTCCATCCACATTGCACAAATGATAAGATTTAATTGTTTATGGTTGTATAATTTGCTATTTTATATATACATACACATGTATACACATATGTATGTATATGTATGCACCATATATATATATATATATATATTATATATAAAATCCACTGATGGGCATTTAGGTCAATTTCCTATTTTGGCTTGTGAATGGTGCTGCAATAAACATAGGAGTGGAGGTATCTCTTTGGCACATTGATTTCATTTCTTTTGGATATACACCTAGGAGGGGAATTGCTGGATCATATGGGAATTCTATTTTCAGGTTTTTTAGGACCCTCCACACTGTCCCCCATTGTGGCTGTACTAAATTATATTCCTACTGACAGAGGATGAGGGCTCCTCTTTCTGCACATCCTCACCAGCATCTGTTATTACCTGCTTTGTTGATACAAGTCATTTGAACTGGGGTGAGACAATACCACACTGTTGTTTTGATTTGTATTTCTCTGATAAATAGTCACATTGAACACTTTTTCATATATCTGTTAGCCATTCATATATCTTCTTTTAAGAAATGTCTGTTCTGATCTTTTGCCCATTTTTAGTTCTTTTTTCTTTTTGCTATTGAGTTGAGTTCTTTATATAACCTCGTTATTAAATCCCTTGTCAGATGCATAGTTTACAAATATTTTCTCTCCTTTTGTGATTTGTCTATTCACTTTGTAAGATTGTTTCCTTTGTTGTGAAGCATATTATTCTTTTTTATTGAGCTCCTATATTATTAATTACTACTACTGCATGCTTTTTGTTCTGTTTCCTTTAGTTTTGCACGGTTTCCTCCCACTTCTGTAAGTTCATATCCTTGGTTCTCTGTTCTCTTTTGCAATATTCCATTCTTTGAAAATAGGCTTTAAATAACATTTTGTGCAGATGATGAGGAAATTTAAAAGTTTTAAGTCTGGCCTCTCTCCTGAACTTCTTTCCCCTATTTAATTGAACAATTTCCATCAAATGTTCTACCATATTCTCAAACATAACGTGCATCACTCTGAGTATTTGTCATCCCCTTTGATGTTGGCCGATGTCATAATTTCTTTATCATTTAGGCTTTTAATTTCATCTACATCCTTCCTTCCCAAACTAACCAGTTATTAGTTCTTCTTCATTTATAATTATCCTCTTATTTAGCTTTTCTACTATTCTCACCACAGTTCAAAAACCTAGCATATCTCAACACTTACACCTGACTTTCGCTCTTTTCAATCCTGACCTCTGATGCTGACTGATCTTAAAATGGGAATATAGAACATCAATATTTATGGGTTTAAAAGTTTGAAATTTGTTTCCTATTGTCTTTAGGAGTGAATCTTAAACAGTAGAATACAAAGTTTATGAAGAGAACTTTTGTATTTTGTCCACTAATATACATATAACTTAATGCCTAGAAGAGTCCTTGGCACATAGTAGGTAACGTGATATGTGTTTATTGAACAACAGAGAGCCCGTCCCCTGGTATCCAGGGCCTTCCCCACCCTGCCCCCATCCTCTGATTCAATATACAAATGTCTAATTCAAGTTGAATTAGAGATTCTTTTCTTTGAAAATAATCTAGATGTCCTCCTCTTGGTTTATTTGCTGTTAGTCTTCTAACAAGCAATCATACCATACCATGTATTTCTCCTCTCCACCTGTGTAAATCCTTTTTGCTTTTAATGGATGAGCTAAGTCCCAAGGTCTGTGGACAGTCTGTCTTGATCATTTTGATCTATGCTAATTTCCATTTTCCTATAGACTATAGCATTTAGGCTGTATATCTTTTCCTGGACAAATATCTCCTCTCCCCAAATAAATATCCTTTGTCTGAAAGTTCCTGGGCTCTTTAACATCTGCACGGTAAGGATTCCATTAACTCTAATAAACAACTATTCTCTTGTTATGTACAAATAACCAAAGATACATTTAAATAACTTCATTTCATGCCGTATTCCATCATTCAGAATCAGTATTGTGAATAGAAAAAATATTTTTACTCCTTAAAGGACTGATAGAAAAATGGAGGCAGAGTTTGTGACTTACAATCTGCCAAATTCTATTGGTTTTTTTTTTTCCCAGTAAGCCAGATTAGTTATTCTCCGTTAGTTGACCAGTAAAAAGCAGAAACACTGGAGTTTAAGGCCATTTAAGGCCATTTAAGAATGAGTATATTCCCTCAGCCCTAGATTTCTAGGAGAATTTCAGAAAGCTGTGGTTATCTGTTAACAAAAATTGGGGGGGAGATTTTAAAGAGGCAAAACCTGGGAGGTGGGCGCCTTAATTAGGTGATGCAAGTTGGCATGACTGGTATGAGATACGTTAATATTTTGTACACCTGGGGCGATGTCCTGGGAAGAGCCCAGCATCACTTCAGCGCTATTTATGCCCCAAACGCGTAACCTGAATGTAATCGTGAGATGATCTGACACAAATCTGAACTGAGGGACCTTCTAGAAAATGACTTCTCAGTGCTTGTCACAGTCAGGAAAGACAAAGGCAGCCAGGACTGCTCAGGTGGAAAGAGGCTAAGGAGACCTAGCCATTCAATTATCACATTAACTAATCATGTCAATTCATTAGTGAAACACAATATAAGATCCTGGGTAAGATCTTAGACCAGACAAAGGACATTAATGAAAAAAAAAAAAAACTGATTAGATTTCCACAAGAGTTATTGATTAGTTATTAGTATTTTATTGGTGTTAATTGCTTAGGGTTGATCATTGTAATTGGTTATATACAATGTTAACATTAGAGGAAGTCAGGGAAAGGCTGTACAGGAACTCTGCACTATTATTGGAATACTTCTATACATCTAAAATTATTTCAGAATACAAAGTTGAAAAATTGAGGGAGGGAAGGAAGAATTCCATAGTCTTGTATTGAAAACATAGCAGACTTGAGAGTCACCTCAAGGTATATTATTGTCATTCACCATTGTGGTCACTTTAACCTTTATAATGTGTGTTTGTGTGTGTGTAAAGTGTGGTGCCCTTTAAGTGTGCGCAAGGGTCACCGTCTGCGGATGGCGCACACGATTGACTCCGAAAATTTGGAGTGATACACAGTCGTCTTTCGCTCGACACGCATGCTGGTGGGAGTTTTTTAGGTGCTAAAAACGGAGCAAAGCAAGATAGCAGATCCCTGGGCTCTGCCGAGTTTCCAAGCTTATTAATGCAGGAGATAAAACCCGAACTTTCGTTTTGAGGGTTTGTTTTGTTTTTGCGAAAATCAGAAGGTAGACTTCCAAGTATGTAAAGGGTATGGGGGTATGGAGGCTGTGTCAAAAAGAAGTTATGTTACAAAAATTACAGAAGGTGTTCAAGTTGGTAGGCTGTGGCGCGATAGCACGATCCTCCTGCCTAACTGGGGACGTAATCCGCACGTGAACTAGAAAGGGGCAGGAGAGGCAGAGAGGTGTATTACAGGAGAAAAATCAGGAGGCAGGAGGAAGGGGGCCAGAGTAAAAGGCAAAGGCAGGAATGAGAACACTTACGGTCGGTCCATAATAAGACTTAGGCCACGTGCCTAACTGCAAATAAAGCAAGGAGTGGGGTGGGGTGGGGATGAAGGACTCGGCTGAGTACGATTTCCAAAGGTGCGGGGGACTGGGCAGAGAAACAGATTGGGGATAGGAGACGCGAAGGAGACGCATCGGAGCCTGCTGCGCCGGGAATGGTACACAGACACCGTGGGGAAGGAAGCAGCTAAGTCAACGCCAAGTGGAAAGGGAAAGCGTGCGGGCGGTGCCTGGAGGCGGCGTGGGCTCCCGGGGTGCCGCCCAGCCCGACCCGCAGCGCCGGCGAACCGGGGAGCCTGGGCCGGGCGCAGGGTGGGGGAGGTTGCGGGGCTGGGGGGAGGTGTGCACTGTGTTTGGTGATGTCACTGCAAGCCAGTGAGCGGTGAAATTTAACACCGGCCGGATTCGCTTGGCTCCTCTTCTTGCAGGCTAAGCAGCCGGCAGCAGTCGACGCCGGACGCCCGCAGTTGCCACCGGCCCCCTCGCACCGACTTGTTTTCCGAAGTGGGTGTGTGTGCTTGCTAGACTAATGTTGGGGCGCGGGCTGTTTCCAAGGACTTCCTCCCCCCCTCCAGCTCCTTCCCTTCCCCGACCCCTTTCTCCTCCCAGGCCCAAAGCAGAGGACTCGCTGGAGTCACAGAGTCGCCTTTGAATCGCAAGTGAACCCGAGGGCTGCACTGGCCGCCGGGCCGCTGCTCCGCGCCTCCCCGTGAGGCCCACCTCCTCCCCGCCTCCCAGGGGAGCGCAACCCCGGGGCTCGTCCGTTACGAGCCAGGGCGCTAGAAAGCCTAGCTGCCCTCCTGTTCGGGTGCTGTTTCCTACTCCCCCATCTCCCCTTCCTATTTTTTTATTCTTGTGGCAAGGTTGGAGTACGGTTTTCATGTGATTTCCCCCCTTTTTCACGGACAGTTACCTGCACCCTTAGCAGTTCCGAGTTGGCTTCTGTTTTCCGTTAGCGCTTTGCTGCACGGACAAATGCATACAAATGCATTTAGGAGCCCACAGGACAAGGCGTGGAAAAGTCTCCCCCACGACAAAAACGTAAGTAGCCCACCCGCCCGGGCAGGGATTAGACCAACCCCTCTCTCCTCCCCCTGGATCCGCTGAGCCGGCTGGAGAGCTGTGGTCCGTCTCCCTGGCACGTTTTGGCGTTGGGAGCTGGCGGGCATCGGTGGCATCTTCCCTCTGTCTTCTCAATTTGTGACATACCGTGCTTGAAAGGAAGTTTGGAGTCAGCGGGTCTCAGTTTATACAAAAGCAGTCCGGTGGCTAGGGAGGAAAGACTCTCTGGCCCCGGCCCCCATGTCCTCCGCCGCGGCTCCCGCGGCTCCAGAGCGGGACTCGGCCGCCCGCTGCCCTCCTCCCTCTCCTGCAGGGCCCCGGCTGAGGTCCTGCCCACCCGTGCCCCTCAAAGTGTCCAGCCTGGCTACCGCTACGACACCAGACCGTCCCTGGGCTCCGTGCGCATAGCCTGGACCGCTGGGCACAGGCAGGGGGCAGGGCTGCCTGCAGAACCTGGGGTGTTGGGGCAATACTGTACTCACCGGCTCAGAGGCAATCGCCTCTTGTTAGAAGGCCAGCAACGTGCTGCCCGTCTGGATCGGAAGGCTGCGCCCTGATCACTGTCCGTGGGGAAGTGTGGCCTTGGCAGTGGGGTCCCTGGGGCCAGGAGGGGCCAGGGCCGGGGGCGGGGCTGCCCTCCTTGGGGAGTGTTTAGGCTGGCTCTAAAGGGCACCCCAACTTATTTTGAGGAGCTGTATCTGCTCCCACTTCCTCACTGAGAAAAAGGCATGGAGGGGGCGTGTTCTTGGCTGGTTGTTGTCCTGGTCCCCCCTGGAGGAGGTCAGTGGGTCACACAAGTTTGCTTTTGGCTCCGGGGGAGAGGGGCGAAGGCCTCTGGGGTGATTTTCTGCAGAGTCTGCCCCTCAGGGAAGTAGGTAGGAGGAGGGCGGGGGCTGGACTTGACCGTGCCAGCCAGCGGCTGGCGGGGGCGGGGTGCGGGGAAAGCCCGCCTCGTGGCAGTGTTTGTGTGAACACGTGCTTCGCAGCCGAGTGCAGCGGGACTGGCGGTGGTGCTCCTGCACTTTCCACTCCTATCCCTGGGAGCCTCTCTGTCCTGCCCACCAAGAGGCACCTTCCTGCGCTCCCCGCACCCTCAGAGACAGGAGGCGGGAAGCGCCCACCCGGCGACCCGGTGCGGCGCCCAGCAGGGGGCCGGGGAGCCCGGGGTGCCGGATGAGGTCAAGGTCTGCGGGCTACCTGTGAGGACTGGCCTGGAGAGCGAGGCGGGGACGCCACGATCCTGGGGCACTGGACACATCGTCCCGCTGATCGGGTCTAGTGCAAAGAGGCTTAGCCCCCGCGGGGCCAGAGACCGGGAGAGGATGGGAGAGGCCCCACCTCGCGTCAGGCCTCCCAGCACCTCCCCGGTGAGGGCTTTCCCCTGCCACGCCCTCCCCGCACCTCCCCGGTGAGGGCTTTCCCCTGCCACGCCCTCCCCACACCTCCCCGGTGAGGGCTTTCCCCTGCCACGCCCTCCCCGCACCCTCCCGGTGAGGGCTTTCCCCTGCCACGCCCTCCCCGCACCCTCCCGGTGAGGGCTTTCCCCTGCCACTGCGCAGCCCTCGTTGCTGACTAACATTCTCCTTGGTGGTGGTGACCAGCCTCGCGGATGAAAGCAGATCTTCTGCTCTGGCCTCTGTCTTGTCTGGTTTGCACTTCCCTTCCAGACGCTCCCAGAAAGGGCCCTGCATAAATTCTTGGGCAGTTTGGGGTTTGTAAATTGGGTCCAGATGATTGGGGGGAGGGAGGCAGAGAAAGCAAATAGAATGGATTACACCAGGGGAACTTCTGAGGCAAAGTTATACCACGTGGAATGGGGCAAGAAGCCGTGTGGCGACACGTTGGGATGGATTGCGGGTCCTGGGCGAAGGTGCCGGTCACCCCTTACCTCTTAGTGGGTCTCCGGGTCAGGCCTTTGCAGACCCTGGATATCTCATAATATCCAATTTGTTCCCTTACAGGAGCTAGTGGGGATGGACGGCAGAGAATTAAGGGTAAATCATAATTACATCAGATTACAGAACTCACAGCTCCACCCGCGCACATGCAAACTGCGGAAAAGGTAGTTAATGACTGCGTGAGGAAATTGTTTCTAGGAAAAAACTCCATTTTTCATAAAGATTTTGGAGTTTTTCAACTTGAAAAAAGTATGCCACCAACCCCTAGATGAAGGGGAGGGCCCTGGGAGAAGCAGCTGATTAGCTGATGATAGCGTCAGGCCACTGGATTAAACCTCAAAGGTTCCTTGTGAAATCCCCGAGGTTTTCATTTTCCACCATCCTTTTGTGGAGGGATTTTGTAAGAGCAGGAGCAGCTTTTTAAAATCATAGTTCTGATTAGCCACTCCTAAACATTTACAGTTTTAAAACTGGATCCTTAGGGTGGTGCCTGTGGCTCAAGGAGTAGGGCGCCTATGGCTCAAAGAGTAGGGTGCCGGCCCCATATTATACCAGAGGTGGTGGGTTCAAACCTAACCTGGCCAAAAACTGCAAAAAAAAAAAAAGAAAAGAAAGAAAGAAAACTGGACCCTTAAAGACATTTTCTTTCATGGGATTGCCTCTGTATAGGTTACCTAATGTGAATTTGTAGAATCAACCCAAAGTCAATGTTAGATCCATAGGTTTAATGTATTATCAGAACGTCTCCTGGAAAAGATATTTTGATAATTAAAGTGTTTCTATAACATAAAAATTTAAATTTTGTGTATGAAGATCTATTTCATAGCTGTTGAAATTCTGTTTTTTTAAGTTGCTTAGTTATCCCTCTGTTCAAATAAATGTTTAAAATAAACTGATGTCTCAGAGAGTGGAAATGTAATTTATGTAAAGTAATTTTGACTGTTTAGACATTCTGCTTTGTAATTTGTGAAGGTGCAGAAAGACAATAAATTTCATTCTGGGAATTAGAATAGCTGCGCTAATTTCCTTGCCATGCCTTGCAATTATGGGTTATTTTAGAATTTGTAACTTTGAGTGAGAAGTGAAGACCATTGCATTTTCATTCTTATAAAGGGCTTATCATTAGTGTACTCATCATTCATTCACTTGTTTGTTCAGCTAATGCTTACCAAGCTCTATGTGTGTGCCTAGTGTGATTCTGAGCAATAAGGACACAAGCAGTAAGAGACACAGTTGTTACCCTCTCAATATACACAGTGTAATAGAGGAAATGGAATGCTACACAAGCAAGTATAATAAAATGCGATGATGGGATGGCGGTATAGGTAGGAGGGGCTCTGGGTAGGTAGGCAGGGAAAGGAAGGATGATCCTGGAAGAAAAGCTAACCAGAGGGAATTCAATGTCGACTGACATTTAAGAGGAAAGGACTTGGCATTTTCCAGACAGAAGGAACAGTAAAGGGCTCAGAGGGGAGAGAACACAGTGTCTTTGAGATCCTCAATGAAATGAAGTTGGTTGGTGCACACACTGTAGGGAAGAAGTGACTGGAGAGAGAACCAGAGACCAGATCCTTAAAGGCCTATGTTACTTTCTTAGCTGAACAAATAGAGGTTGGAGAGATTAGACTTCTCTTGATCTTGGGATCAATGTGCAGGTAGAAGATGCTGGAGAATTGATGTATTTGTTGATACTCAAGACCCTCTGTAGTTTTCTTGGCTGAAGATTGTCTGATTCATTCATTCATTTAAAAAATCTTTATTTCACACTAGTATGTGCCAGAGATGTTTGGTAGGCTAGTTAATAATCATAACCTCTGTGGTCATTCCTATGACAGACAGGTTTAGGTGTATTTTTCTTCCTTCCTACTAACTGGACTCTAGGTACTTTATTTGAAGTCCTTAAGTGTTTCTCTCTCTTGCACTTCATGAATTGCCTGTGAATAGAATCAACCAAAAGTTCTCCAGGTTGAGTGTCCTTTATCTAAAATGCTTGGGACTAAAATGTATCAGATTTAGGATTTTTTTGGATTTTAGAATATTTGCATATACATAATGAGATATCTTAGAGAGAAGACCTAAGTCTAAACATGAAATTCATTTATATTACGAATACACCGTATATGCATAGCTTGAAGGTAATTGTATACAATATTTTTAGTAATTTGTGCATGAAACAAAGTTTTTGCTGTGACTCATCACATAAAGTCAGGTGTGGAATTTTCCACTTGTGGTATCATGTTGACACTCAAAAAGTTTCAGATTTTGGAGGATGCAGGATTTCAGATTTTCAGGGATGTTCAGCCTGTAGTTTGCTTCACAGTAGACTAGTTTACAAGGTACCCATTGGGTTGAATTGATAGTCTGAAAAATTCATTGTGTATAAATTGGTAACAACACTGCTTTGCTCCCTGAAACATCTGCCTTTTCCCCCCTGCTGTGATGAGAACTTTTTTGTTATTTTGGGAACAAAATACTATTTCTGGTTTTAGCAGCTAGTAAAGAAGAAAATCTGTAAAGTTGTCATGACTTTGAAACATTTTTGGCATATAAACACAGTGTGGTGGAAATCCTTGAAATCATGGATGTATATCACGTGTGTGTATTTTTCAAATTAGTTCACCCTTATAAATTGGTTTAAAAGGAAATTACCAACTTATAAAAAAAGTTTTCTAGTCACAAGATTTTGCAAGTCCTTCTTCCTATGTAAGTAAACTGCGTCTATGCAGGAATGAGTCTCAGGAGCTGGAAGACAGGTATTAGTAACACCTAACTACAGTCTCATGGGTACTTCACACAAAAATGTTACTGGGGTTCCTGTGATGACTCTTGGATCTCTCAGATAAAGAGAAAGCTGAATACCTCTAAGAATCATCTAGGGAAGATGCCTGGAATGGACTTTAGTCCTTTAAATGTTCAGAGGATGGTCTTTGGATCTCTATTTTCTCCTGTGTCCACTTTAGGCCTTTACCCTATATGCCCAGTTGTATTTGTACTGTGGTGGTTGTCAAACTAAAAATACGGCTCGCCAGCTAGACTCATGCAGAGTGTTCCATATTTTGTTAGATATCAATATCATGGGCTATATTTTTTTTAACTTTTATTAAATGTTTGCTATATTGTTGACGTCTATTGTCTGATTTTATTAAATGTCTAGGTATATGCATTTCTGCAACTTTGTATTAGTGTCTAGATATTACAACAGTAAATGAAAACAAACATGTTTTGAATATTTGAAAAATATTCATTTTAATTAATTTATTAATTTATTTATTTTTGAGAGAGAGCCTTACTTTGTCACCCTTGGTACAGTGTCATGTATCATAGCTCACAGCAACCTTAAACTCAAATTCTTGGGTTCAAATGATCCTCTTGCCTCAGCCTCCAAAGTGGCTGGGACTACAGGCATCAGACACAATTCCTAGCTACTTTTTTCTTGCTCTGGCTCAGGCTGGTCTGAAAACCTGATCTCGGGCAATCCACTCACCGTAGCTTACCAGAGTGCTAGGATTACAGGTGTGAGCCACCACATCCAGCCTTGAAAAATATTCATATTTAATATGTTTTTTGTTGGAGTAAACTAAGCATATGAACCAATTAACAAACTTAGTACATTATTTTAGGTTACTTAGTTAAAACAGGATTTGGCCCAAACTGTAGGAAGACCTTTCCAGTTTGTAGCTTAATAACATTTATCAAACAGATTTTAATATATGATTTATATAAAATCTTGCCAGATAATTTGATTTTCGTCCTTTAATACCATTATACTAGTGGGGTCCATCATACACCCAAACTATAGTATTTTACATCTGGAACGTGCAATATACAAATATAAAATTAATATTATGTCATCACATAATAAATGAGCCAACTAAGACCCTGAAAAAGACAAGTAATAGCTGCCACCATTAAGACTCCATCATCTACCCGCTAATGTGTAAGCTTGATTTTTGTTGTTGTTGTTAAGGAAATGTATAGTAAATGGAATATGGGGGGAAAATCTCCAAAGAAACAAACAAGCTCAGCCCAACAGACATAGTCCTAAATGCTTAGTTTCATTAAATATCCATTTTATACAGCAATAGAATTTGACTCTTTATCAAACTGTCGTTGAAACTTCATCTCTTCTCTGTGTTCCCAATTTAGAGATAAGGAAAAGAGTTTATAAAAAGTAAAAAAGAAAAAAGATGACTTTCATATACCTACCATGGAAGATTTTTAAAAGTTTTATTTCTCTTCTTTCTCTCTTTGGACACCCAACTAAAAGTACCCTTATTTTGCTTTACTTTTTTTAAGTGTTAAAAGGGTAAGGTTCATAAGGAAGAGTTGAACTTCTCAATCTTTGGGAGATGATACTCTTGTTTCTTTCCTTTTCAAAAGTATGAATTAAGTAACAATTTCATGTAAGATAGGGGTACCAGAGAGATAAAGGTGAAGACTGGCTGCTTGCTCAGATATTTACTTAGTAATTAATCATAAAAGTTAGACCACATAAGGGCTATAATAAAATTACAATTAAAACATCAAGAGTACAGAGATGAGGCAAACTCCATTCCTCTTTAGGAATGATGGAAAACTTCCCGGAGCTAGTGTTGTTTCATAATAATTGAATATACTTAAGAATAGCAGGTGGAGACTGAGAGGGCATTTCAGACATCTATAAGCTCTGCCCAGGGAGCAGGCAATAAGTTGAGCTTCGGAGGTATCAGGTGTAATGGGATCCACATTGCTAAAAAAGGAAGTTGAGGCTGAATAACATGGGGTTTGAATGGGTTGGAAGGAACTTGACTTTTCCTTCTTTGGTTGGTATTAATGTGGGGAGTTGAAAAAGAGAAAGGAAATCTTTATTTCAGTCGCTTTACTTCTCCATCCATTAGTCATCAGTTACATAGGTGCACTTATGTAAGATATGGCTCAGCTGATTTGTCATAACCCTCTGGGATCACTTGACTGAAGGTTGATGTTTGATGCCTTTAGGCTTTCCTGTCTCATACCATGAATGGACTTGTTAACATGTCTAGAAAGAACTTTATTTTCCATTTTTCTCTCCTGAGATCATTGGAGAAGTGGATGAGTTTGCTGAATTGCTAATAGTGCTGGCTATTGTATTCTTATTCCTTCTTAGTTAGCTTTATTCTGAAGGGGAAAGTACCTGTGAGGTTGTTTCTAAGCTCTGAGTGAGCCTGATTATCTCAGGCGGTTAGACAAGCTTCCACTCACATTCTACTTTCTGCCAAGACAGTGTGGCGAGGGTGTGCCATCCTCCCATGACTGCAATCCTAACCAGTTTCCTCGTCCCACTGATAGGTATTTTGTCAGTTATGCATGGAAATAAGAACTTAAAGGAAGAGCCTCCTTCCACAAACTCTAGACCACATTTCAATCCACCCCGGAGAGCACAGAAATCATTTTAATCTCACATGATCATCTTTAACTTTGTTTGCACATCAGAACACTGACTTGTGTTTAAAAATGCCTGTACTGTGGCCTCACTAAAATCAAAATCTCCATGGGGGTAGGGGACAGTACCCAATTATTAGTAGGTTTTAGAATTCCTCAGGTGATTCCATGGCACAGCCAAGAAAGATCCCAAACAGGTGGGCCATATATCATCACTTAAGCATCATCTGGTTTAGAGCAGTGGTCCTCAGAAAGGGGTTTCCAGAGCAGCAGTAGCACCGGGGAACTTGGTATGGCTGCATACATCTGAGTCGTCCCAGGCTACGCGGGCAGAACCTCTGAGGGTGAGGCCAAGTGATTTTTAACAAGTTCTCCAGGTAATTTTGATCACTCTGAAGTCTGAAAATCACTGCTCGCGTGCAGCAGAAAAGGACTTCAAAATGTGCATTACAATTATCTAGTTAAAATGTATACATTCTGGAGATCTACCTCACATTTTTGAATTGTCCTCTCTCTGGCAGGGTCCAGAATCTGCATTCTTCACCAGCCCTCTAGGTGATTCTTTGGCAAAATAACTTTGGGAAACCACTGATCTAAATGGTTGACACCATGATACCATATATTGCAATGTCTTACGGGTGTCATTAAAATATAGGGTCCTGCTGTTTGTCCCTATCAATTGATATTTCTGAAATGAATCGATTAGGTTGTAGAGTTTGTGACAGTTGATAAATATTCTATCAAAACCTTATCTTATAAAAGCTATACTCTGGAATGAGTATGAACATAAAGAGCGTACATTTTTCACTTACTACCAAATGGTAAATACCCTTTTAATACAAAGACATTTATGTTTCAGTGTAAATAGTATAATTTTATATTTGGGCTTAAATTTTGGAAAAAGATTCTTTCTTACATAAGATGCTTCTTATGCTACTAGACAAAGGTATTATTAGTATCAAATAGAAATGAACCAATTTCTACAATTATACCAGCAACTTAATAAAAAAGAATAAATGATTTCCAGGAAGCTCTGTAATCATTCCTTGCAGAATAGCATTTTACAGATATCATTTGAAAATTCCCTGGAATCAAGAACCAAATCAGAGCCTATATTAACAAGAATTAAGTAATGAAGTACAGTTTTTAGCATTGTCTTCATCTATTTTTAAAATTATTTCTGCAGTTTGCATTTGGGAGGTACATGTAACCAGTTATGAAGAATGGTCAACAAAATGTAGTAAACAATTGGTTATGCCAGAAATATCATAAACAATTTTTTGTTAGATAACTAATAGCTAATCAATATGAATGAACGCGTTTATTTGTTGGCTAATCAAAGTATGCAATGTGGATATCTACAGGCCATTACTATTTTCAAAATCCAAGAATCATGAATCTAGTCCAGGTGACTTAAATATGATATTCAAATAGGTTTTACAAGCAAACATTCATGTAAACAAATATCTAGGTCCATGAATTTATAAACTCTGTGCTTCTGTGACTGTAATTTGTGTTATTTTGTGGAAATTTCTATTATTATACATGAAATTGCATATATGCTAATTAGACATCTATAATAATGATAGCACTTATACTAGTTCACATTTATTTAGGGCTTCCTTTGTGCCAGGTGCTGTTTTGTGTGGTTTACATGAATTTTTCTAATTAATCTTCAAAAAGCCATATGAGATAGGTTTAACAAATAAGAAACTAAGGAATAGAGTGACTAAAAGTGTGCCCAACTCACACAGTAAGTGGCAATACTGGAACTTGAAGTTAGAGCCTTTGCTCTTAATCACTGTGAATATTAAAATACTGTGCTAATTAAAATAATGGTTTAATTCTTAATCTTGAGTTTGACTCCATTTTGGATTTTATGTGGTTGTAAATCTCCAACTAATAAATTTTTCCTGAATGCTTTTTCCTTTTCTCAGGAAACCACTTCTTCATTTTATTTTGCTATGTGCAGTTGGGGTCACTATTCAGGCACAAGAACCAGGTAAGAAAATCACCTTGTTACTCATTTGCTTGTATATAAACATTCTGCTTCCAGACAGCAAAAGTCTAAGACTTTTAAATCAGAATAACCTTAAATTTAACATTAAACAATTAAAAATCATTCCACCCAGTACGATAAGAATGGAAGGGTAAAGAAACCAATTTTGGGGGGAACTATGACCTTTAAGAAATACTCAGATCTTCCATCTGTGAAATTTCTTACATTTTTAAGCAAACTCCCTATAAAGAGAAGTTTTGTACAGAAAAAAGGCTTTGCTTGTGACTTCATTTTAAGTGGGAGTCCTTGGGGGTGGCAAACTGTGACTGAATTACCTTTGCACTTCTTGAAACAACACAAGCATATAATAAATGTTCCATCTGGATTTGCATCATTAGGAAACAAAATAAAATTTGCATACTAGTGGGCTTGGGATTGTATTTAATTCAAATAGAGAGGTTTAGAAAATAGTGTTTTGTTTTGGGATGGAAGCTACTTACTCTGGTAATATAAGAGTTTGAGGAGTCTGTGTATACCATAATTCATTCATTTATTAAGCAGCATTTTAAATGTATCATCTTTTCCCCATGTAACATTGTAATTGCCAATGATTGAAATGTAAATAAGATAATATCTCTAAACCTCAAAGTGAAAGAAAAGTACCTTTGTCGAAGGAAAAAAAAAAGCACTCAGGGTCTCAGCGTATGACACATCTTGTACCCTCAATGAATCCCTAACCAAAAAAAAAAGAAAGAAAAAAAGAGTGAAAGAAAAAACACCCCAAAGGCAAAGAGAAAACTCCCAGAACTGTGCTGGACCTACACACAGTAACCCTATGACCTCATTTTTTTAAAAGTCCTTTGCCTTAAATGTAGCAGAGCTACATTGGGCTGCCAAATTTATTTAGTTTGACAGAATCAACTTTCAATTCAATGATGTATTCAATAAGCCAATTGTTAGATTCGCCAGTCAACCAAATAACAGTGAGGAAAAGATAAGTAAACAAATTATTTGTCAAATGTATGGAGAGTAGAAAAGGGGCACAGAGGGGATGCTTTGTCTGACTGTCCAAATTGTCAAGTGGATATAGGTAAATATTCTGTCAAATATCATATCGATACAGATAAGTACCCTGTCCAACATCACCTCAAGGTAGATACATATTCTGTTAAGTATCACATCACTGAATTTTTAGAATTTTTGTTGGAAGACATATTCTAATTCTCTTTTATGGAGGAAATTATCCAATTAGTCCACATGTCACATGTAATGTGAAATACCATTCTTGGTTCTAATCATCAAGTGACCTCTGTTATTGCATTTTACTTTAAGTAGGCCCAGAGAGGAAAGAAATGATATCTTTTAATTTATTGTTATTATTACTGTGATTGTTTCTGAGAGCTCATTTTCGACCAGTAGCTGTGCTAGTAGAACACACATTTTCCCAACCACTGTCTCATCACAGGGCTTCTGAGACGATGCGCATGATAGACATGCCGAAACTAAGATTAGGGAGGGTAGATGACTACTCTAAGCCTAATAAATGGGAGAACCAAAATTTGAACTGAAGAAATCTGAATGCAAAGTCTAGAAATTCTTAAAAATTCTGCCTCTTAGAGCCACAGAAAAGATAAGAAAGAGAAGCATAGCAATTATTAATTATCTATTGTGTCATGTCCTTTGCTGGTACTTTTCATGCTGTCCTCTAATCCTCTTACTGAACTTGCACAGTAGGTTCCTCCAGGCTCATATACCCGAGACTCTAATCTAGGCCTGTCCACCTCTCAAGACAAAACTCCACCCTCTGCGTATTCTCTAGTTTCATTGTGTAGGGCTCTCAGTAGGCCTTTATAAATGTGGAAACTGATCCTTCTTTTTCCAGGGAATTTCCTATGTTGTTTCTTTCTTTCTGATATATTTATTTCTTCTTTCTGCAATTTCTATTATGTGTTGAATCTTTAGTACCGAGCCCCTTATTTTCTTAATTTTAGATCCTATAATATTTTGCATCTTTGGTTTGTGTTCTATCTTGTATGAGACTTTCATTAGTAACTATTCCAAATATTTAGTGTATTTTTTTATATCTGCTTCATTTAAATTTTTGAAGATTTTTCTCAGGCAGATTATTTCTTTAAAAAAAAAAAAAAAGAAAGAAAAGCATCCTGTTCTTGTTTTTTTCTGATGTGCTGTCTAATCTCTTTAAGGATAGGAAAGATGATTTTTTCCCAACTCTTCTTTTATTCCTGTTGTTGTCTTTGTTTCTTCCAAATTTTCATGGGTTTTGGTTTTTTCTTCCAAATTTTCATGTGTTTTGGTCTTTTATATTGGAGAAATTCTTTGTAAGTTTTAAGTACCTGTGTTACATTTAAAAGTAAGAAGGCAGGGTGGCTCATGCCTGTAATCTTAGCACTCTAGGAAGCCAAAAAGGGTAAATTGCTTGAACTTCAGAGGTTGAAACCAGTCTGAGCCAGAGTGAGACCCCCATCTCTCTTCTGATAATTGAAAAACCTAGCCAGGTGTTGCGGTGAGCACCTGTCCGGAGGCTGAGGCAGGAGTATCTCTTAAGCCCAAGAGTTTGAGGTTGCTGTGAGGTAGGCTGAAGCTATGGCCTGCAACACCAGGGTAACAGAGTGAGACTCAGTCTCAAATAAACAAACAAAGATGCTAGAAATTGGCTTGAAAACTCCATGGGTAGGCCTTCTAACTGAGATGTTTCACATAGAAGGTGAGTAAGTAGGAATCTGGCCAACCATCTTGTTGAGCCACACAAGTCGGACACTGCACCATTTCTTTCCAGAAGAAACCTCTCATGTCTTATTTGTACAGTACAATGCTGTTCTCAGAGTTAAGTGCTCTAAAGAGGTTCTTGGGCAGCACCTGTGGCTCAGTGAGTAGGGCGCAGGCCCCAAATACTGAGGGTCGCGGGTTCAAACCTGGTCCCAACCAAAATGCAACAACAACAACGATGACAACAACAAAAATAGCTGGTTGTTGTGGCTGGTGTATGTAGTGAAAGATACTCAGAAGGCTGAAGAAAGAGAATTGCATAAGTCGGAGATAGAGGTTGCTGTGAACTGTGATGCCACAGAACTCTACCAAGGGCAACAAAGTGAGACTCTGTTATTAAATAAATAAATAAATGAATGAATACATAAATAAATGAATAAACAAATAAGTTATTAATTGGGGGAGGAGTCACACCATTTAGTATGGAGATTTTAGCTGAATTCCTGGTTCTCAAAATGGTGCTTCCCTTTCATTTTTCTCTATGATTGATTCAATGTTTCTACATAATTAACCTTCGATATCCTTTGGCTTCAAAGCTTTTTATATCAACTTTCAAACCCCCGGCCTCCACATGTCCCCATTTGGGGACCCCACTTTGAAACATCCTGCCTCACTCCTGAATTCAGTAACTCGGAGCCTTCATTCTTCAGCCACCCAGGGGTCTTGTGATGTGGATTTGTGATTGGTGGCCACCTCTGCACCCCTTTACTGCTCCGTTTTTTCACCTCTGCTAATCCCTCAAGTGCTTTTCATTTTCCAAAACTTTGTTGATACCTTTTGTCTGCGGTTGTTTCTCCTACGGATTCACCGTGTCCGAGTAGTTTCAAACCATGCTTCCTTGTTCTAGTGTTAGTTAGATTTAAGCCTGAGAAGAAATAAGCGCCTATGTGAGGTGCCGTGGTTTCAGTTATTCCTTCAAATTTTAACACAGCCAAGAAAAATCAGTTTAAGTATCTTATTCATAAATGCACATTTTACATTCAAGTTTTAAGGTATCATCTCACAAAGACATGATTTGATTTCAAGAAAAGAGTGGTTATGTAAGTCTACGTTTCCTAAGGATTTGACAGCTATAGATCCCGTTTTTTACTTGATTGAGTATATTTTGCTCATTAAATGTTGGTGGCTGGCTGCCAGTGAGAGGCTGACATGGCTGCAATGCATCTCCACAGTGACTTACCCGTGCAAGATGTGTCACTGATTCTCAACATGGGCATCATTGCCAGGTTCATCCTCCCTAGGTGTGAAAACCATGTGTGTAGAACTCTACATGTAGCTCATCTCCAAGCAAAGTATTTACTGTTGAAATTAATCCAAAATGTGTTTATTGTTAACAGAGAAGCAGCTCATTCCAGCTGTAGTAACTCAAAGTATTTTTTTGTTGAACCTTCCATGGGCACTTAGCCCAAAACTTTACACATAGCTCAGAGTTTCATTTCCCATTTTATAAATACAATGGCATTTGCCTCTTTATACAGAATAGATATGTTATTTAAACTAAAAATACCACAAAGAAACAATCGCCACTTTCAACATTTCGAGTGTGACAGTGGTGCCTAAACACTGATGTCTGGAGCCAGAAGCCTGGTTTTCTGCCCACATTCCACCACTTATTAACTAAGTGACCTTGAGAAGTTCCTTAAATACTCTGAGCCCCCTTCTCAGCAACTCTAAAGTGAAGAAAATAATACTACTACCCAAAGCTGTTGTACAGATAAAATGAGATAACGCATATGAAGTGCTCAGCACAGTGCTTATTACATAATAAGGTTACAAGAAATTATAGTAGAAGGAAAAAAAAAAAGGAACACTCCAGATCCTTTCCCCATATGCTCACAATATTGAAAAAATAAAACAGAAGAGTTGATTTTAAACAATTTCCTTTAGTTCCTCAACTCAGTGAACACGAGCCAGGAAGCTATATTTGAGTCTTGATTCTGGCACTGTTTGGCCGAGCTTAAACAAAACAGTACAAAGTGGATATTGGGCAATTATCTAGTTAACTTAGCAAGTATGGATAAATTGGCAAGGAAAAAAAGAAAAGTTTGTTGAAGTCTGTGTAATCTTTCTCATTCACCACTATGGTGATTTCAAATAACTACCTTATTTTTTCTTTCCTACAAATTGGGAAAGATACAGCAATGGGGTCTTAACTGATCCAGGCTATAAAAATTTGAAACAGTGAGTATTCATTAAAATTAAGTACTCACCAATCATGCAGACTCCAACCTCCTTAGGGTACCCAACAGTTAAAAGAGGCTTGTCTTAAATGATTGCATTGGGGAGTGAACAGTGCCCACTCTGTTCTGTTAAGCAGTTTGTTCTTATTCTTGGCTGATGTTCTACATGTTAACATGACCATAGTTTGTAAGCACAAAATAGACATCCGCCTGGTCATCTTAAAAAAATAAACAAATAAAAATAAATAAAATAAAATTAAGTGCTATGTTATATTAATTTAGTTATTAATAGTTAAGAATTAATGCTCTAATTTGTCATACTCCATAAAATATTACTCTTCACTTTTTATCTAAAAATTGATAACTTTATTTTAAATCTTGTAAGCTACCAAGCCATAAGAAATGTAAAAAGCCTTATATTTTGAGGGGGTAAATGGTTGATTACCTTGTTCTTTCAATTTGTGATAGAATGTTGTTGAATATGGACAGGTAAAATGGTTCCTCTGTACTTCTACAACAAGTAGAACACTGTATCTTCCATATTTCTTTAAACTTTGATGCTCTACTCTCCCACATAGTCAATTATTGATTTAGAGTCAAAGCATTGAGTATGAGTCAAACTTTTCTATTTATTGAGACTCAATTTCTCCTTTTTTCCTTCTTCTTCCTCCCTCTACTTCCCTCTCTCCCTTTTTCCTGCCCCTTCCCTGTCTCCTTTCTCCTCCCCCAACTTTCTCTTATTCCAACTTGTGATAACAGTATCCATGCTGTTTAGTACATGAGTTTCAAATGAAAGGCGAGTAATTTTGGGTATCTATAGAATGTCAGCTTTGCAAGCTTAGAAGACTGGTTTTATCAGTGCTGAGAGAGGATTTATTTCTCTTTAGTGTCTAACAAAACAACAACAAACAAAAATTGCACTGGCGGTTTAAAGAGGAGCGAGCACCTGAGCTGAGTGTTGTAGGATGAATAAAGCATGGTGTGGAGGGATATACTTAGCAGGACCCTGAAGAATGAAATTAAAAAACAGAGAAGCTTTGATATGGCAAGAAAGTAAAAAAAGAGTAAAAAATGCAGTGAGTGGAAATGAGCAGGTATTTAAGTGAAAAAAAAAATGAGTAAGGGTTAGTGAAAAGTTGGAGAGTCGTCCCCAAGACTACCCTTACTTCTGATACCAACTTAAAGCTTGGGAGTTCCCAAGACTACTTTCAGTCTTAATAATACTTCAGAAGGGCTCATAGGACTTGCTGAAAGGTTTAACACTCACAGTTATGATTTATTACAACAAAGGAATACAGATTAAAATCAGTACAAGGAATGAGCTAAGAGTTTAGAGCATCCCAAACAGAGAATAGTAAGTAAAAATGCATAAGTTAAAAAGTAGTGTTAGGAATAAATAAAGAATAGTTGGGCTGAAGCAAAGATTGGATGAAATGATAGCAGATGAGGTCAGGGAGATAAGAAGGCAATAGAGGATGTAGGTTTCATGTGTCATGTAAAACCATTGGAGAATTTTGGTCATAAGAATGGAATCATCTATTTTACACTATGAAAGATTATTCTGACTGCTTATGTGGTTATAGGGCTCGTCACTGGGAGAAGCACTGAAGTAAGAAAAACAAGGTCTGGGGAAAATCTATTCAGTTAAAAGTGCTTTGGAGACATCTAATCTCAACTGGGTAAATTCAAAAGACAATTGGATATGCAAGCCCAGAGGAGAGGCTTGTGAGTCATCATGTGCGGTTGTTGAAGGCATAGTTTTGGTGAAGTGACTAGACCTGGTGTTTACAGTCAAAAGAGCAAAGTGTTGTCATGGTAACACCAGCATTTATTCTACATTTAAGAAACAAATAGAGGGAGGCAATACAGTCAATTCTGGTATTAGGTGACATGTGCATTCCTAAAAGTCATCATGTTAAGACATGGCTCACATTATGCCTCTGCACTTCCTCGTTGGGTGACCTTAGGCACCTGCTTCATGGGGTTATTGTGAGAATTATGTGACTTAAAACATTGACGTTCTCATAATTATGCTTGGTAATTATGTAATTCTTATTCTTAAAAAAATACATAAAGCACCTAACATGGCACCTGGTTGATAATCAATATACTTTCAGTGGTAACTGATTTCCCAGGTGATATGTACTGGATTGATTTTGTAAATAGGGCCGTTCAAGAAATAAGTAGTCTACTTCAGACAACTTAGTTACTTCTTGTTATATATATTGATACCAAATATCTCAATTTAACCTGAAATTTGGTGATATCCAGGTATAGGCCTAAATGAAATATTAAAGATTATTGTCCTCTGGAAGAACTGTTCTTATTTTTATTTTTTGTCTTTTGTTCTCTCCAACCTCTCTTGCATGTGCCTTCTACCCACATGAATTCTCTATTATCTCTTCTCTCAACATTTGCATAAACACATTTGTTAAACGTATTCATACTCAGGTATGAAAGCTTAAACTCCGGATGAAAATCTGATGATTTCACTGCAGGAAGCAATTTTGGTGGATACCTACAAAGTATGCCCCACTGTGAGATTTCTGTGGGGGAAATTAACCCTGCCATGATTAACTAGTAAGATTTGCCAAGGGAAGTGTGGAGTAGTGTGGGGAATACAATGGCTGCAAGGCAAGTAAGACTGATTAGGCTCACTCAAAATTATCTCTGCACATTTGTCCACTGTGCGATCTTGATGAAGTTACTTCATCCCTATGTCTCTGAGATTTTTTCATCTGTGAAGTGGGCATAGACTTGAACTATAAACTTGAAACCATGAGATATTATCTTCCCACTTCTGTTTCTGTGTTTTGTAGAAAAGAAATTGGTGAATGAAATAATAAAGAAACCTAAAATCTTCACTTCCAGAAAAATGAGGGAATATGCTGATAAAAGTAGATGCTACCTGGAGCAAAGTGAATGGTAGCATCTGAGCAAGGACTAGCAAAACCGAACTTCCTCAAGGTGAGGAGCACACCCTGAAAGACTTAGCCTTTAGCATTTGTGCACTAGTGCTACAAGATCAGGGGAGGACAGAAGATGCCTGGAAGAGAGCAGAAGAATGAAGAACTAAAAATAGCCAAATGGATCAGTAGGGACAGATCTCAGAAAAGGCAAAAGTCTGCTCCCTGAGGTGAAGGATTTATTCTGATGCATGTGCCAATGTAAGTGGGTACAGAGGAAGGAGAGTGAGGGCTGGACACAGAGCTGGCTATAACCAGCTTCCTGAACTAAGTTTGGGTCAGAGAAGAAGGTGGGGCTATACAAATGAACCATTTTAGAAGGAAACTCTGTTAATGCTGAAGCAGAGCCTTTGGGTTTTGAGATTTGGAAGGCATGACCTGTCCTCCTCTTACCCCAGCCTTCTTTTCTATAAATTGCTTGGCTAGGAGTTAATGAGTAATTAAAAGGCATTGGCACAGCATAAATAGAAAGATACATAAGAAAAAATATAGGGAAAAACAGCAAGAATGAGAATAAACACAAAAATATTGCCTCTAAACAGATAAAAATTCTGACCAAATATACTTCCATCACCTATATGAAGATAATAAAGTGGAAATATAAGAACTCAGGGGAAAGGAAAAGGTGGTAAGACATTAACAAAATGTGAGTTGTTAGCTTATGGAATTCAGAAAAGAAGTTATAGAAGAAATATAAATCAAGATGACATTGGAAGGAGCACAGAGAAAAATTAGACCTTGTAGGAAACAGAATAAAGATAGAAATAAAATCACACAAATGCAACCGAAGAGAACAAATTTTAAAGGACCACAGAGAAATGATGCATGCAGAAGACAATAATGACTTAACATTCTCATAATAGGCAGTTTTGAAGAAGAAAATCAAAACTATAAAATAATTATTCAAAGATACAATTCATGAAAACTTTGCTAAAGTTTGAAAATCTGTATAATGAACGGGTGTTCTGTACACATGGGAACATTTACCAAGAATGATCCATCTGGAGCCACATTCTAACAAAACTATTGCATTTCAAAGATAAAGAACAACTTTGGGCAGAATGGAAAAAACAGTCATTTACTAAGGAGAAAAAAATTAGGTGACTCCAGATTTAGAGATCATTGAGGACTCTGGAACAATAGCCACATGATATTTAAAGAGAGAAAGTATCAGCAAAGAATTTCATACCCAGGAAACTTGGGCAATGAGGCTACAAACAAATAAATCTGAAAAGTCTGACACTCAGGAAATGTTCTTATGAACGCTTCTTGAGGAAACTAATAAGGAATGAGCTTCAGCAAAGGAGAAGTGACTGAAGACACTTTTGTGAAAGGCTGGGTCTATTTATCTAAAGAAAATGTGGCAACAAAGCAGAATACAAATGCCATATGAGCTAACAATGTAGAAAATAGCACAACTACTGAAAAATGGGAGGAGAGGAATAATTTTGCTGATTGCCTCATCTATAGAAACTGGGGGTTAAATACTCTTCAAAGTTGACAAATAAAAGAAAGATAAGGACATTTAACAATAAAAAGATTAAGATACTCCTGTTGACTAATATTAGATGGTCAAGTAGAGGACTAAATGTGAGGAAAAGAAAATATCATTCAAAGGAAAGAAGTAATAGATGTGTCTAAAGAAAGGACTAGGGGAGCTATACACATTTATAATTTTAGAGGTAACCCTTAGAATGAAAATATCAACCTTTCTACATCTCAAAAGAATTACACACAAAAACAAAGGAAGCAAACCACAGTGAAAGACTTTAAAAAATTAAAGAGGTAAAACATCATATAAAATAATACGATAGATGAAACAAAACATTCTATCTACAAATGTAAATAGATTTGATTTATATATTCAAAAAGAATTTCAGATTGGATTACAAAAAAACCCCCAACCCCTTCCTGTTTACCTAAAACACAGTGTTTCAGAATAGATGAAGACAAAAGCATGGGCAAAGTCCAACCAGACATGGAAACAAGAAGTAGGGGAAAGGGGTCTCAGTCTTACTCTGGGGTGAGGCAATGCCAAAAATACCACAATGAACTGGACATGGTTTATTTATAGAAAAACATGGGTCTTTATTATATAGAAATACATAGGTCTTTCTATAATTCTAAAATAAATATATGAATTTTATGACTATGCATGAAACTTTCCAAGCAGCTATGTGGTCGGTGCTACATGGAAACAGCCAGTAGGCGGATTCAAAGTACAAGCTTGCAAGAAGTGAAGCTCACCAGAGGTGCAGGAGATTCCCGTGCTTCCTCCACAGTGTCTATTTATTGAGATAATACATAACAAGTGTGGGGAGTGCCCAGTAATCACATGCAAGAGCTACGTGTTTAAGGATCATTACTGCTCTTTCTCCCCACGGGCTTGACCTCTGCCCTGAAGCCCCACAAATGCTCAAGGTCCAACACCTGCTTACTAATGAGCAACCAATCTCATTTCATTAGAGCACTAAGTTATTTGAGGGCTAGTCCCCAGGCTGCAAAACATCTCTAGGCCAGCCAGGAGACTGTCCTGCTCTCAGCATTTCCCTCAAGAACCGGGGACAGTCTTATAAGCACGGTGTTCATTCTCCCACATAGAGCCATGATGTCAATAAAGCAAAGACTACAAAAAAATGAAAGGACAAGAAGCACACTAGCAGTAAGAGACTTTATGTCTCAGTCCATGACAGATTAATTATATAAAAATAAAAAAGAATATAGGAGATATAAATAACATAAACAGTGAGATACAACTAACTGGTATGTATTAAATTTTGTGTCCTGGAACACTTTTGTAAATACTTATATAAGATTTTTAAAACCTGACCACCTATTAGGCTACTTTAATTTTAAAGTACAGATTAGACATCATTTTCTGATCACAGTGCTTTTAAGTTAGATTGTATTATAATAAGAAAATCAGGACACAAAAGACCCTTCTAACTAGAAATAACCTTTTTCTTAAACCATTTGAGTCAAAAGGAAAATACAAATAAAAATACTTTCAAAAACAACAAAATGAATATCCCACATATTAAAAGTTATGGTATATAGCTAAAGCAGTACTCAGGAAAATTTATAGCTCAAATGCCTCCATCATCAAAAAAAGAAAGAAAAAACAAAGAACTAAATACTCATTTGTAGAAATTAGAAAAAGAATAAAACAGAAAATGGGAAGAGAAAATGAAGATAAATGCTGGTATTAATTCATGCTACAGATGTTACTAATCATCAGGGAATTGCAAATTTAAACACAATGTGGTATCACCTTACTCCTGTTAGAATGGTTTTTATTACAAAGCCCTAAAACAATAGTGCTGACATGGATGCCGAGAAAAAGGAATGCAGTGGGACTGCCAATTAGTATAACAAACTATATGGAGTTTGGTCCTAGCACTAAAAGTAGACCTACCATTCCATCCAGCAATCCCACTACTGGGTATCTACCCAAAGGAAATAAAGTCATTTTATTGAAAAGTCACCTGCACTAGAATGTTTATTGCAGCACATTTCACAATTGCAAAGATGTGGAATCAACCCAAGCACCCATTAATTCATGAGTGCACTAAGAGAATGTAGTATATACACGCCAAACAGTATACTTAGCCATAAAAAAGATGAATTAATATATTTTTAAACAATCTGGATGGAACTGGAGACCATTATCCTAAGTGAAGTATCACAAGAGTAGAAAAAGAAATAGCACACGTACTTGCTGTTAAACTGGAACTAACTGATGAGCACACATGTGAATAGAGGAAATCAGTCAGCAGGGAGGGGGGAAAAAGGGAAGGTCAGAAACTGACCTAATGGGTATCATGAACACTATGTGGGTGAGGGGCATACTTACAGCCAGTCCAGCATGACCAAAGTGATCTATGTAACCAGAACATCTGTAGCTGCTTAATACTTTGAAAAAATTAAAAATGCAGAAAACAAGCAAAAATAGTAGGGAAGATTTATAAAAGCCTTTCTTTTTTTGAAATGATCAAAAATGACACTGATTTAAGAACAAAAAGCAAAATATTCAAAATCAGGAAAATGAGATAATCACAGATATAGCAAAAGAAAAAGAATTATAAGAGATTATTACACAAAGATTTTGGGGTAATGTGTTTAAAATCCTGAAGGAAGTTTATTATTTCATAGAAAGATATAAAATTCTAAAACTGATGCAGTTAAAAATTAGGATGCATCAATTAACCATAGGAGAGATTAGAAAAGTGAATAAAGGGTTGTTAACAAAAGAGCCAGCAGGATAAGTTTGGTTTACAGATGAGTTTTATGTAATTTTGGGGAAGAAAGATAATTCCAAAGTTATTTAAATTGTTGTAGGCCGTGGAAAATAATGCAATTTCAATACTATAATCTGATACATGAGAGGACAATAAGAGAAAAACACAGATCAATCTAACTTGTAAATATCAATGCTTCGATTCTACATAAATTATTACTCAGGAATCCAGCAAGGTATCAAAAGAACAACATTTAACTAACAAGAAGATTTGACTTTAGAAATGCAATAGTGGTTCAATAACAGGAAATTTATTCAATGTTAAATTTTCAAAGACATTTGATTTTTACAAAACAGCTATTTGTTATAAAAGCTCCTATAAAATAGAATTGGAGGAAACCATATTAATGTACAAATAAAGAAATACTGAAGATCAATATGTGCATTCTAAAGTTTTCAAATAATACTCTTGCCAATAATATTTCCTTTTAATAGGATCAGAAAGTTGAGGCAATCGTTTGCAGGGGTTCTTATTAAATGCGAGGAGAGGTTTTCTTGAGGCAAAGTGCAGCCCATGAGATTATAACACATTTGTGACTCTTTGTGTAAGAGTAGCTTATTTGATATCATAGAATAATAACCTTCACATACTTTGATTGTATATACTTTAAATTTAAGCATTGTGATTTCCCCAGAAGTGGTGCTTCTTTCATAGTTTAAAAGTTGAGGAATGCGTACGCTTAAACGTTAGGTAGCACTGGGAGGGGATATCCAGTGTCACAGACCAAGACAGCGTGTTTCAGTGGGGTAAATTTTGATTGACGATTGGGTATAGGTATAGCTAACTTACTTAGCTGGTAGATAATGTACATATATTGTGTATTGAAACAAACAGCCACATTATGGATGAAAGGTAAATTTTTGCATGAATTATACTAATGGTAAAAAATGAGAAGTCAAAGATTTTTTGGGGGGGGGGATGTGTACATGGGATCTCTTTAAAATACGCCACCAAATCCCTGGAGTTGCATATAATTCTACACTAGTGTTAGGAATATTTTGGTGAAAAAGTTTGAGATACCCTTTCATACAATATTTTAGATACAAACAGTTATGTCCTTAACTGTTATAAAATTACACTTATTTTATTAATAAAATG
Source organism: Arctocebus calabarensis (assembly GCA_963573935.1). Classification (NCBI taxonomy): domain Eukaryota; kingdom Metazoa; phylum Chordata; class Mammalia; order Primates; family Lorisidae; genus Arctocebus; species Arctocebus calabarensis. The sequence continues at coordinate 41,302 of CAUYON010178414.1, forward strand.
ATGGTGATTCTAACCCCGAAAGAAAACATTTGAGTGTTTTGTGAAGCTCTCCTTGACAAAACATTTTAGTTGTGCTTCTAGATTATGTGTGGTTGGTCTTTGGAAATTATTTAATTGTACACAATTGTTAGGCTTGGGACTAAAATTCTGTATTGTGTTTTGTTGTTTGTCATGAGTATAAATGGTCAAGTAGTTACTAATTTCCCATGAAAGGAACATAAAGGTGATGCCAGATATTCTTGGCTAATCTTCAGAAACTTTTATTTTTCTTCTCTTATCACGATTCTTACATTTCTGGTTTGAGATAATTGAATTTATACAAAGATATGGGAGATGATATGGCTTGCAAAGCTGGTATATATATATATATTTTTTTTTTTTTTGGTAGAGACAGAGTCTCACCTCAGTAGACTGCCATGGAGTCACAGCTCACAGCTCACAGCAACCTTCAGCTCTTGGGCTTAAGCGATTCTCTTGCCTCAGCCTCCCAAGTAGCTGGGACTACAGATGCCCGCCACAGTACCCGGCTAATTTTTGATGCAGTTTGGCCGGGGCAGGCTTGAACCCGCCACCCTCAGTATATGGGGCCGGCGCCCTACTCGCTGAGCCACAGGCGCCACCCAAAGCTGATCTATATTTTTAAGATACATTTTATCATTCTTTACAAATGGTTAATTTCATGTGATCCCAGAGGTGATTATGAGATCTGATCAGATTCTTATGGGGCGAATTCATTCATTCAGAAATTATAAAACTATAATAGAACCTCTATAAGTTGACCACCCAGGAGACTGCAACGAACTGGTCAGCATATGGAGATGGTCAGTATAAGGAAGTAGGTCTACTGAACTGATATGTATATGTGGTGCATGCCCAGTATGTGAAAAGAGGTCACCTTAAGGAGGGGTTAAGGTAGGGAGGTGATCAGCTATGGAAAAAAGTAGGGAGGTGGTCAACTATTCTACTGTATTTACAAGGCAGGTACTGTAGAACCAATAATTAATCAGACAGAAACAGTCTTCCAGAAGTTTATAATTGGGTAAGGGAGAGAAGCAGTATGCTATTGGTAGCATTACAATTAACAATAAACAGGGAAAACCATAATTATATCAAATCCACATTGCATAAATACATATTACATAATGCATATTGACAAAGAGTCTAAAATTGGATAAAAATTGTTGTGGAGGACTGGGAAGAGAGAGAAACTCTCTTGTGGAAAGAGAGAGAAACTTGGAAGAGACAGAAAAATTATGATGCTTACTAACAAAACAAATTCAAATTGTCTTACTTAGGACTCATAAAGGGGTTTTGTCCAGAGTGCTTTAAGTGTAGCATACATTCAAGGTATTTATGTACTGGGAGAGCTTCAATGTGATTTGAAAATTCCCAGAAAGTTAGAAGGGAAAATACCTGAAAAATTATATTTAATGGCATTGTGTGAACCTAATTTATAAAATGGCTTCTAAATCACAAATTGTTTTTGTAAGTATGAGTCCAGTTTTTCTTTCACCTAGATATCATTCAATTTTAATTAAATTTAAAAAAAATGGCACCCAGGAATTTTGAATATGTACCTTCATTGGAGTGGCAAATAAGAATCCTACCCAAATGGAAAATGAGAGAGCTACACCAATTCTTCAGTCAAATTTTGGGTTTAGAGATATTGGTGTATGGGTGTGTATTTGTGTTTTCACATGCACACACATTTTATTTGAATAACTGAGTGTAACATCTTACTCTCCCCCCTCCCTCTTGTGACCTATAAATTAGTTGTTGAAGAGCATGCTAGTTTTAAAATGACTGTTGATACCAGGAAGATTTTCTCATACTCAAACATTCATATGAACACATGAATGCCTAAGAGTAAGATTCTCTCTCTCTCTCTTTCTTTCTCTCTCTTTTTAATTTCCAGGCATAGATATTCTTCATCAACTAGGCCTTGGAGGCAAAGATGTAAGACACTCATCAACAGTGACTGCTGTGCCATCATCATCTACACCATTACCTCGGGGGGTTCAATTAACAGAATCAGGTGTCATTTTCAAAAACGATGCTTATATTGAGTCACCTCTCATGAAAATTTTACCGGTCAACTTAAGGCAGCCATTTACAATATTAATTGGGTTACAGTCACATGGAGTGAACAATGCATTTCTCTTCAGCATTAGAAATAAAAATAGACTACAACTAGGAGTACAATTACTACCTAAAAAATTAATAGTACACATTGGAGGAAAGCAGTCTATGTCTTTCAACTACAGTGTTCATGATGAGCAATGGCACTCATTGGCCATTTCTATTAGCAACCAAGTTGTTTCGATGTTTGTTGAGTGTGGAAAGAAATATTTTAGCAGAGATACTGTTTCAGAAGTTCAGACCTTTGATGCTAACAGTGTGTTTACCTTAGGAAGTATCAATAATCATTCTGTCCACTTCGAAGGAATAATATGTCAGTTGGATATTGTTCCTTCTGCGGAAGAATCTGCAAACTACTGCAGATACTTGAAACCTCAGTGTCTTCCAGCAGAGAAATACCAACGGGGAACAAGCCTTCCTCGTACAACCAGCACATCAACTAAGACATTGGAATACTCTCTCCTGCCCACGAAATTGGATGGAAAAAAACTCTCAGAAGATGCATTTACTGAAGGCAAAAGCATTCCGAATATTGTAAGCAGTGATTCTGCAACAGCGCATAACAGACGAGAACACCAGACAGCAAGATCGCAGTTAACTTCTCCTCATTCAGGAAATGTCTCTGCTCTGGATTTCACAAGCCAAGGGATTCTGGCCAAAAAAACGAACAGTGAGGAACACACCGAGCCACATGTAAGGCTGTCAGTGGCCCATCATCACCTCAGTGAGGCAGGAATGAATACTAAGGAGACATTTAATTCTTACCTAAATGTATCTGCCAATATCACGCATGATGATAGACTAACTGCCTTGTCACTGTCTAAGAAGATGCCATCTCTTCTAACACAAACAAAACAGGATACAATTATTAACCTCAAGAAGGCTATCACAGCAAATCTACACACTAATGAACTCATGGAAATGCAACAGGTTTTAAACACAACCTTGTATAGAATCACAGATGAGCCATCTGTGGATAATTACCTTGATCTGAGGAAGGAAGGTGAATTTTATCCTGATACTACTTATCCCATTGAAAATAACTATGAAACTGAGCTTTATGATTATTATTATTATGAGGATCTTAATAGAATGCTAGAAATGGAGTATCTGAGAGGGCCAAAAGGAGACACTGGACCTCCCGTAAGTTTTTTTTTTTTTTTTTAATATGTCTTAATGAACTAACTTGCCATTCAGTTTAAAGAGAATTCTTTGGACTAAACAGTATGGAACAGGTCAGATGTGTCACAGAAATGTATTCTGGCATAGTGAGTGAATTTATGGTTGCTGTAACACATCAATTAGAATGAAACCTTGGCCCAAATGTTATAGTTTTGTTTTTTTTTCTTAATTCACAAGCTGAAAAGTTTACTTAATTTTGATAAAGTGGTGAACAAACTATACTTTTCTTTTTTAGGTAAAATTAAATCATCAACTCAACTGCTAAATATAGATCAGCATCAATACTATAGAAACAAAACGGAATTTTTCAGCTTTAAATTTCTTTTGTTACGTAGGCACAGAGATCAATATTTGAAAATTTCTAAAATCATTTAAAAACCATGTAAAGCCATTTACAATCACAGTGTTGGAAACATTGTTTTTACTTTTCATATGTGTATACTTGAATAATTTGTCTTCACATCTTTGGAAATTGTTTTTTTCAAAATTACAAATAGACTAATTTTAAAAATAAAATCTCAAGAATATGCTAGTAGAAAAATAAACTCTTTGCATTTATGAGAATTAATTGTCAACATATTGGTTATAATATTGAATCCCTGGGCAGGTTAAACAAATTGTTATGGGAGCCATTTGCTTTTTCATAAGAAGTCAGATAAGTATTAAACTCTTTTGCAAATCTAAAAGTCACATTGGTACCTGAGGCCCTACTTTACAATAGATATTTGCTTAGTCTCTGCTGTATGCAAGGCAGGGACACAAAAATATATATAACGTAATCATTACTCTAATGGAGGTAAAGAAAATACACTTCTAAGTACATAGTAAATTGAAATAAATGCTGCTGAGAGATACAAACTAAATGTATGGAGTATAGATGTTCACAGGTAAAAAAATAATATTGTTTGAGGGAATCTCTATGAAAGATTATTTACAGCTGAGCAGCTCAGAATAGGTTCCTGTGACAAAGTTATGATATAGGCTTAAAGGATGGATAAGATTTTGATAGATGAGAGGAGCAGGTATGTTTTTATGTAGGGAAATGAGCAATATAGCTCTCATTCACTGAGTTCTTAATTTTGGGAGATGCTCTACCATTCTCTTTACAGACCTTATATTATCTTAAAAGAACCAGTGTAAGGTTAGTGTTATTATCCTAACTTTTCACGTAAAGAAATGGAAGCCGAAAGGAGTTAGTGTACTTGCCCATAATATTGCTGCTAAATAATAGAGCCAGGATTTGCGCTCAAGTTTTCTGTCTCTAAAGCCTAAAGTCTTTCACAATATATCAGACAAATAAAGACTTAAGCTAGATGATGTTGGGTTGTGAAGAGTCTTAACTGTCAAACAGATGGTTCTAACTTATATCTTGTTCTTAATGGGAAATTTTATGGTTTTCTAATCAAACGTCAATCTGGCAACAGTGCCCAGAACAAACAGAAAGTTTTTGTTACCATCTTGGTGACATTATCTAGGTTGGCAAAAGTGAAAATGCAAAGAAAATGTAGATTCAAAAGATTTTGAAGAAAGATTTGGTAGAGACAGCAAATTAATGGGATCTAGGGCCTAAGAAAAAAAGGAAGAGTATCAAAGATGACTATGAAGTTTTAAGCCTTCAGATTGAGCAAAGGGTGATACCATTATTAAAAACACTAATTAATAAAATACGTTGACTTTAGGAGAAGAAATTATGTTAAAACACATGGTAATTCATTCAGCTGTTGGAAGAGCTGAAGAAGTTGGAGTAAAGAAGAGAAGGTTTGGAGCCTTCGGATCAATATTATTGTTGAAACTATAGGGTTGGATAGGATTTTCAAAAAAAAAGGAGGTGGGCATAAGATCAAGAGTTAAATCATGGGGAAGTTTGCTTTTTGGATATAGAAGGAAAAAGCAGAGATGTCATAGTCAGAGAAATGCATGAGGAGAATAGTGAATTATCACAAAAGAAAATGAAAGAAGAGAGTTTTGAGAATAAATTGATTGGCAATACCAAAAGATACAGAGAAGTCAAAGCGAACTGAGAAAAAGTGGGGAAGTCTATTGGATCTTCTGATGGCGAAGCTGTTGTTGAACTTTGAGAATCCAACTTCAGCATGGTATAGGAGACCAAAGGTAGTTTGCAGAGTTAATGAGAGGCTGAACTGTGGTAAAATGATGAACTTGTAGGTGCTGTTTCATTGCTTCCTGACATGGGTGTGACTGTGGAAAGCTTGAGGTCAGCCTGTTTTTTCTTACTTTTAAGTGACTCTTTTTTCTTGCCTGTGTACCCATGTGATCCTTTCATTATCTTTGAGGTTTATTAAATCTGTTTCTTGGGCTTGGTGCCTGTAGCTCAAGCAGCTAAGGTGCCAGCCACATACACCAGAGCTGGCGGGTTTGAATCCAGCCCAGGCCTGCCAAACAACAATGACAACTACAACCAAAAAATAGCCCAGCATCATGGCGGGTGCCTGTAGTCCCAGCTACTTGGGAGGCTGAGGCAAGTGAGCTGTGATGTCATAGCACTCTACCTGGGGCAACAGCTTGGGGCTCTGTCTCAGTAAAACAAAACAAAACAAACAAACAAACAAACCCCACCTTTTTCTGTATCAGTTTCTTTTTTGTATTCTTTTGATCGAAGGTAATTTTTGTTATAGGAAAGTCTCCCCTTATATCATCAAATATTTTTCTCTATTCTTCCTCAGGTACACCAGTTTGTATATGTTGAACGTCATTTGCGATGATAGCATTTATTATCACCTCTACAACCATGTCACCAGGGTTGCTTTTTTCCATTTTGCTTTGAGTGAATTCATTTATTCTACTTTTAGATCCCTTTATTGGTTTTTTAGTTGTAATCAGTTTTTGTTGATTTTACATTAATTTCTTCGACAACGGCTTCCTTTGTGCTCCTAAGATCTTATGGTGCACATTTTATTACATTTGGTTTCTTTTTAATCTCTTGTAACTCTTCCTTGAGCTCTTCTTTTTGTAGATTAATGTCATCTTGAAAGTCTTTGAACATACACGGGTCACTACAAAAGTTTTGAGATACACCGCGTTATGGTCCTTTATTTTATTTCCAAGACACAGTCAATAGCATCTTTTCTGTTTCACCTGTCCAACTTTCAATTTGCTCAGCTTATTGGTGTTTCCGGGAGGGCTTCATTTTTTTCCATCCAGGTGGATTTTACATTTCTTGATTTTTATGTATCTCAAAACTTTTGTAATGACCCACATAGAGTGAACTATATATATAACTGAACTCTTTCTCTGTTGTAGGGCATAATTCCTCTTCTGGTAAATGATTTTTTTCCTCTTTAAATTTATGTTCCTGTCCTCTGACTTTGCTCTTCCCCCCAGTATCCCTGTATAGGTTCCATACTGATTCCTTTCTTCTAGTTATTCATTTTTAAAATAGAGACAATTCTATCTGAGCTATTTATTTTATAGTAGTATAGGGAAAAGCAAAGGAAAGTAAGTTGGAGTGGTGCAAAGAATCAAATTTAGATTGCTGCTTTAAATATCTTCCTACCACATTTATTTTGTCTTCTACTCAGGGACATGTATCCCCTCATTTTCATACGAAATATGTTGTGCAGCCCTTTGTATCACAGGCTTTCTGAGAATTGATATGGTGATTTATGCTTTTCATCCCTTTTATCCCCTCTCACCACCAGAAATCTCCTATAGTTAGGAGATGTGGTTGTAGGTCTTAAAAATGATGGGCTCTTCTTCAGCTCTACCTTCTCTATTCTTGGCTCTTTGGGTCTTTCCTGGGTTATGAACTATTTCTCCTGTGGCTTGCCCATTCCCTGAAACCTCATCATTGTCATCAAAGGATTGTTGGAATGTTGGAACAGATTTTTCAGGATTGATATACTTTTAGAGATATCTGTAGCCTGCCCAAAGTTTGAGGTTCAAGGAGGTTTCTGGTTTTGGTCATCTCTCAACATCTTTGCTCCAGCGTTTCTCAGTGTTTGGCAGATAACCTCCATATTTGGTGGTTTGTGGTTGTGGGCCTTTCCTTGTTTCATTGGAGTTGTTGTTTTCTTCTTTTGGTGTTTTTTTGTTTTGTTTTGTTTTGTTTTCAGTGGGTATTGAGGGAGAGAGGATAGTTCGAAAAATGTTCTCACTTGGCCATCTTTTACCAAAATTCTCTAGTGATCTTTTTAAAAACACAAACTAGATCATGTTATTTATCAGCTTATGTCCCTCAGTGGCAAAAGATTAAAGCACTTAGAATAAACTAAAAGTCTGCATCGTGACCTGTTCAGAAACATGTGAGATGGCTCCCGATCACCCCTGCAACCTCAGGTCACTTTTCCTCTTGCTCTATTACTTTCTCAAAGATGCTGTCTTTTGTTCATTTTTGTCTTACTCATACCTTCATTCTTTTATTCCTATTTTCTGGAATTTTATTTTCTCCTCTTTGCCAACTCCTGATATTCATCTTTTTTAAATTTTCAGATTAATAAAAGGGTACGTACGATTAGGTTACATTGTTTGCCACTCCCATTTATCTTTGAACACTTCCTCAGAGAAGCCTTCTCTGGCATGACAGTGTATAGAGCTAGGCCCACTTTATTAATCTCTCTTGGTTGCCATTCTTTTCTCCATATCACTAAATAAAATACATAAGTATGTGTTAATAGGTTGATATGTGTCTTTTAATCTAGACTATGAACTCTAGAAGGAATGGATGCTTTATATTGTTTATTAAGTGAATGAATGAGTGGATGAATTACAAAAGGAATGTAAAACCCAGGACTTCCCAGATTAACTGAACAGGGATTATTATCTTTTAGAAGTATTGGCCCATTGAATGTATTTACCTTTTATATATATTACCTTACCAACAATAATATGTAACTAACATTGAATGCTTGCTGTGCTCTATTTATACCTTTAAAAGTTAGTTATACTACAGTTTACTAGTTAACTGCTATATTCCAGAAACAATAATAGGTATTTTATATATAATAGCTTTAATGCTCACAATAACCTAAAAGTTGATTCTTTTAAATCATCAATATGTTAAAGATTTGAAAACTAATTTAGAAAACATAACTGACTTCCAAGGTCAGCCACCTACTGAATTATTGAGGCATAATTTGAATCTAGATGGCACGATTGCAAAGCCATTGCCTTTTTAATTAAATTGCAATTTCTCTCAATAACAAATAATCTGAAAGTTAAAGTGCTTGTTCTAGTTTTTAACTTTATTTACAGGAATTAACTTGTTCTCCCCCCAAAAAATTATGTCATAAAAATGGCATTGCTTCTCTGGTTTCTAAAAAATGCCTATTAATAATCTGTTTGCAATGATTTGGAAAGGCAAAATGGTGAAGACATGGAAATTGCTTTTTCTCTAGTGCATAATTCAAATATTTCATTCACAATAAAAAATATGCATCATGTTTCTCTCAGTATCGAATATTAACTTCATTTTTATTCAGGGTGCTATAACAATGTGCTATAAACTTGGAAGCCTATGAACAACAGAAATTTATTTCTCATAGTTCAGGGCCTAGGAAGTCCAAGATCAAGGCAGTGGTTGGTTTGGTGTTTGGCAAGGACTCATGGTTCATAGATTGTGCCTTCTCAATGTATCTTACATGGTGAAAGGGAGAAATGACCTCTCTTGGCCTCTTATATAAGAACATTAGTCCCTGACCTAATTAGCTCCCAAATTTTCACCACCTAATACCATCACTTTGTGGTTAGGATTTCAACATATGAACTTTGAGGAGCCACAAACATTCAAACAAACTACTTTTTCAATGTGAATGTCAAAGTGTTTTCTTTTGTCACAAAGTAAGAAGGCATTAAAGAAAAGTAGACATTTTTAAAGAAAATTTTCCATTTACCTTTTACATTTTTAGTAATAATTTCTTCTACTTACTTTTATTTGGGGGGAATTAAATTTCAAATCAACAGCTATTAATGTCTGATTATAATAGCTGAACCAAAACTAGTTTGAAAAGAATGTAAATTTTTTTTTTGACAAGAAGTGGAAATGAATTTTCGATGGAAGCTTGTGATTATAATAATAGCTGTTCAAATATTTGAAGATCTCAGGAAAGACAATGCCCTTGGTTTTGGCTTAAATAGAAATAGAACTGCTCTCTCAATATTAGGAAATTTATGAACAGTTTCATCAAATTAGGGGTAAGAGGAAAAAAACACAATTCAAGTGAAAAAAAGAGCAGTTTAAAATACATAATGAATGTCAGAAAACTGAAAAATGATGATAATACCAATAAAGGAGAAATTTCCAAGTAGGAATTGGTATCAGAAAGAATGAAAATGAGAAAAATGCTCCACAGCTCTTATTTTTTCAACATATTTGTTTTCCCTTACATTTTTTAATTAGAATGACCCTTTCTCTTCAATCCATTTTTCCTCTCCACCTTTGAAAGTCAATGTAAATTATAAGTGTACCTGGCCATGCTACAGATCAAACTATATAAAATTATGTTTTTTGTAGGTTAACATATTGGCAATTACATATGACTTAACCTGGATTCTTCCCTTTATTTTATGTTCCATCAACATAGATATATAGACATTTTACAATTTAAAAGATATGAGACATGTTAGGTCATAGTGCTTGGGAGCAGTGAGGATAGTATTTAACCTTGATGTGTCTAATTTTAAAGCTTGTGCTATTTCTAGTGCAATACTGACTGAATGTTTGTTGGATGCTCTATAGACACCAACAACAGTGCCATATCAGCAGCCAGCTCAGTAACAGTTGAGTGAACGAACAGACGAATGAATGAATGTGTTCAATCATATCACAAATGAGCATTTATTCTTCCACAGTTGATTGTTTAAGTAAAAAAGACAACATCCAATGTTCTATGAAGAAGTAAAGAAGTAGCTTCCTATTTCTTATTTGATATATTTAAAAAGTAACGTCTTAAAAACTCAGAACACTTTAACAATTGATCAGTTTTTGCTGTCATACTTCGGGTGTCATAAATCACTTAACACTGTTAGTGATCTCCTGGTGCCTGGATTTAGTCTAAATCAGATTTCTTAATGGATATAGAAAATGGGTGTCATAACTGCTTCACACATTACACAGATCCTTGCTGTAATTCTTTCAAAAGAATATAAAATTGCACTTTCATCGTTCGAGGCAAGTCTTCATTTGAAACGTGTTTGAAAAAAACTGTAGTTTTGGTCTCCAAACCCTACATTGAATTCCTCTTTCCGTAGTGAAAGTAAATTTAGGTAAAAATTGCCCACAAAACTACCAGTTATGGTCCCTGTAAAAACCAGATACAGAGGCTGTAACCATATGTCATAGACTTCCTACTGCCATGTCTGGCCAGATTAAAGAGGACCCTTGAACTTCAACTCACTCCTGCTGATTAGGGTGGGAACTGGGGACTGAAAAAGACTTCAGGGGGGTGGAAATCTTATTAAGACTTGTGAGAAAAGATGTGTTTACTGTTATGCTTAATGTCTTGGCATTTCTTTTCTAAGGGTCCACCTGGTCCAGCAGGTATCCCAGGTCCCTCAGGAAAGAGAGGCCCGCGGGTAAGTAGATGGGTTACGTTTCCTGCTGCCTGTTAGTAATTTTCCAGTATGTTTTCCCTAGTATTCTACAGGATGTACTTCCCTTGGAAACCTGCCTGGATCTTTAAACTTAGCCCTACCTTTGCCAATTCAAGAGAAGCATAAGGACACACGGAGCCCTGTGTATCTGAGTGTATGCAGCCAAAGCAGGCTCTGTGCACATGTCCAAGAAAGATCATGTAAATGACTGGCTGTTCTGGTGCTAATTGTAACATTATTCTTAGTTATAAAGTGATCTCAGGAGTCCAAGAGGAGGTTCATTTGTTTTGGGAAAAGAAGAGGAGTGGGCTGCCTTAAAATAGAGCATTCCTGGATTACATAATGGAAAATACTGGAGCTATTGACAAGAAAAAAAATGGCCCTGAGGAAAAGCTGCCTTAAGGATCAGCAGTAGTTTCTCCTATTACATAGGTCCAACTAAAGATTTATTGCTATGTTAGAATTAGGTTTTTTCAGACCTAAAAAATAAATTTGGATTTTTACTAAAGAAAGTCTTTCTTCAGTGTTCTTTAATTAACTAGAGAAAGAAGTGTGTGTTAGAAAGACAAATACCTTTTATATAACTCACTTTCTTTTGATCCTGGTTTTTATTGATCATATAAAGAAAAATCATCCTAAAATATTACTTTAAATTGTCTAATTCACATCAAACTTTTGTCCATGTGAGACCTGAGATGAATTCTCCCTGGGCTCTAGCTGTTGTTTAGAATTAAAAAAAAATTCAGTATAGTTGATGACCTGTCACATTCCTCCCATAGTCCATTGCAAACCTTTCCATTCTCCTTTAGCTGGTGAGCCATTCCTATCCTCCTACCTCCCTGTGAGCAGAGACCTCAGATCCCTGCTTTTCTGAGGAACTGGACCCATCTTTGCACTAATTCTATTCCCGCTCCGCTGCTAAAGCTGTTCTTCTAACATCATGAACGTTGGGTTCTGAATCTCCATCTATTTTCATAACGCAGCAGTTTCTTTCCCTCATTTCCTATTTCAAAATCTCATTGACTTGTCCAGTCCTCCTTGCCTTAAGGAAGGAACAGTATTCTTCTCAAGGTCAATTTTTTCACTTCCCTAATTTTACTTTCTTCAATCACCTACCTTCAAAGTTGCGACTTCACATTTTTTCTCTCCCTAAGTTTTATACCATTTGGCAACAACCAACAAGTTATCCCATTTTTTAAAATTCCAAACTTTTATTGGTAGTAATTTTTCCTAAAGTTATTATCCTGGCTCACTGTGGAACTACTGAGTTTTATGAAATAAAAGTTTATACCCATTGCCATTACTTTTATGGCAATAAATCATTCATTAACCCCCATACATTCTTTTCCCATTTTTCTTCCAATGACATATGTCATGGAATCTAATCTTTTTTTTCTTTAGTTTTTATCTCGCTAGATGTATTTTTAATATTTGTATAGTTGGTGCCCCTGTCTTTCTGAAACATTCTCTTCTATTAATCCAGAATTGAAGGAACTGACAAATAAGTATTGACTATGTTGCATGCGTGGCTGGAGAGCCCAGCAGTAGGGTACAAAACCCAAATGTGCATAGATGGCCAGGGGACTTGGGTACCTAGAAGACTTTCTGGAAAGGATGATTCTTGTTTCCTCTACTTACTTGTTGTGTGAGCTTAAGTTTCCTGATCTGCAAAGGAGAGTGAAAATAACAACCTTGCAGGATTGTTTTAAAGATTAGCAACAAGAAGTATAAGGCATTAACACAGCTCCTGGCACATAGCAGGCACTCAGTAAATAGAATCACTTCTTGAATTCAGATTATGTAATTTATTGGTGATACAAAATCAAACTGACAAATATTGAGTAGCTAATGTATGTTAAGTACTACACTGGTAATATTTTAAGTCTCTTTTCAAAGAATTTATAATTCTGGAACTAACTAGAACATGTCATAATGCAGTTAAATAGTAGCAATATATTTAAAGAACAGATTAGAACAGTATCAGATACGTCCCAAGGCAATGTATAGTTAATTGGCAAAATGAATTTCACATGAAGTAATTTCTATAGACGTTAGTAGGAGAGAGGAATTACTTCATGCTGGTATGGCCAGGATTCAAAAATGAAGTGGGATATCAGTTGAGATTTGAAGAATGATTTGAGAAGGTATAGGGGACAAGAAGTAGGCCTTTAAGGGACACGTACTGGCATACACAAAAACTCAAAAGTAGGAAGGAATCACGTGTTGAGGGGACACCTTGTTATTTATGGGTTTCTTACTCTGCACAGCTTTTAGAAACAGCACTAAGGCGTATGCTGTGGGTAGGTGGGGTGGTGAATAGGGAGGTAAACGTCTTGAAGTCGTGTTTACAAACAAAAGATGGAAGTAGCTCTGCTGTATAATTAGTGTAGCTGTCCTTTCTGAGACTGAAATGTGTAGGATCTCAAAAAACATAAAGAACCTTGAAAACAAAGTATGACGTTCATTTTAATGGAATTATAGTATGTAATATTTACTTAAATGGTATAATATACACCGGTATTTGAATTTGTATCTGTTCCATGAATGATCTGACTTTCCTATTATTTTCAGGGCATACCAGGGCCACATGGAAATCCTGGGCTACCTGGATTACCAGGTCCAAAGGTGAGTGATTACGAAAGAGTTATAGTTCACATGGTAGGGTAGTGTTACTGTTAACAGTGGCGGAGCCCTTGTGTGCGTGTTTACGTGTTTTTCTTCATTTGTTTAAGCTGCTAGAACAAAGTATCATAAACTGAGTAGTTTAGAAACAACATAAGTTTATTTGTCACAGTGCTGGGGCCCTTGGGATGTCCAAGATCAAAGCGGACTTGGTGTCTGTTGAGGGCCCAGATTCCGACTCATAGACAATACTTTCTCACTGGGTTCTCACATGGTGGAGGGACTAGCTACCTCTCTGGGGTCTCTTTAATGAGAGAATTAATCTTGATCACAAGAGTTCTGCCCTCATGGCATAATCACCCCCCGAAGTCTCTACCTCCTATTACATGGGTCTCTATGAAAGTTTTGAGACAGTGTTTTATGGTCCATTATTTCACTTCAAGAAACACAGTCAACTTGGCACCTGTGGCTCAGTGAGTAGGGCGCCAGCCCCATATACCGGAGGTGGTGGGTTCAAACCCAGCCTGGGACAAAAACTGCAAAAAAAAAAAAGAAAAAAAAGAAACACAGTCAACTTGTTCAGCTTATTAGGTGTTTCCTGGAGGGCTTTGTTTGTTTCTATCAAGGGGGATTTTACATTTCTTGATTTTTGCGTATCTCAAAACTTTCATAATGACCTATGTACTATCACCTTGGGGGTTAAGATCACAATATATGAATTTGGGGGGAGGGGTCACAACTATTCTGACCTAGAAATCTTTGGATCATTTGATGGTTGGCATGACCATGCATAAATTTCATAATTATTTATTAAAGGAAATTAACTATTTTAGCTTACTCAGGCTTCAGTGACAAAAGTATCATATATTAGGGGGCTTATAAACAACAGAAATTGATTTCTCACAGTTCGTGGGACTGGGTAGTCCAAGATCAAGGCATTGGTAGATTGTCTGGTGAAGGTCTGATTCTGGGTTCACAGATGACTGTCTTCTTGCTCCACCCTTATGACCTAATCACCTCCCAAAGACCTCACCTACAAATACCACCACATTGGGGATTAGACTTTAACATATAAATGTTGAAGGGACATTCCATCTACTGCATTAAGAAGGAAAAAAAGTATGCATGTGAGTGATGAAAGAGTTTGGGGAACAGATTATATAAGCATTAGGATCTTGGTTGTCAGTAACTTAATAAATCTTTTAGGTCTCAGCTTTCTGCTTATTGATGATCACATTCAGAAGTAAACATATGACCATATATAGAATACGGCTAAGAAAAGAGGTTTTAGAGGCTGACAGATTTGCATTCAAGTCTTAGTCCTCTCAATTTGAGTGACCAGAAGCAAATTGCTTTTTTAGGTTCTTTAAGCTTTCCTTTCCTTTCCTGTAAGTTGGGGAGAATCATAGTACCTCCACATAGCACTATAGTGAAAACTAAATAAATTAATGTAGTGCTTTTATCATGGTGCTACCAAGTAACAGCATATAGGGAGGATAATTTCAACCTAAATTTCCTAAAATTTTTCATCTCTGTCTACAATTTTTTTTTAGTTCAATAAAATCGGCTCGGAGAGGAAAAAGATTAATTTTTAATTAAAGTCTGATTGTTTAATAGTTAAGAAAGTAGATGACTTCCAATGAAATTAGGGGTTTGTTTTTGAATCTATGATTCCCTAGCCCTTCAAACTTTATTTGGGGATTGATCATTAGCCCCAGTAAAAGGTTAAAGTAGCTGTAAAGGCTCAGCTTATATTTCTCCACAGGGCTGACATTATAGTGGGTTCATAGTTCTGCTAACAACTTCATCTCTACAAGACCCAAGAAGACAGAAAAGGAGAGGAAAATTTCAATGTGGCTCATATTCTTTTCTCCCTTCTATTCAGTCTGTAGTGATAGATTCACTTTTCGATTCTCAATCTTCAGTGGCAAGAACAAGTGTACTCCATTAAGATACAAGGTGTTTGGATACTGGTATACAGTGAGAAATAATCAAATAAGGGTCATTAGGGTATCCCTTACCTCAGGCATTTAATTCTTCTTTGGGTCTGGAGTTCCAATGCACTCTTTTAGTTAAAGTATACCCTAATTTATCGTGGATTATAGTCACTTTGATGTGTTATCAGATGTCATTCATTTTAATTATTTGATCATATATATGCACCCATTAACACTTTCCATTTCATCCTCCCTGCCTTCTACCTTTCCTATAGTCTGGGAAGCATCATTCTGTTCTCTTTCCATAAGATAAATGTGAGAACATGTGAGATTTATCTTTCCATGTTTGGCTCATTTCATTTAACATAGTGTTCTCCATTTCCATTCATGTTATTGCAAATGGCAGAATTTCATTCTTTTTTGTGGCTATATAATATTCCATTGTGTCTATGCGCCACAATTTCTTTATGCATTCATCAACTGATGGACAATTAGGTTGCTTCCATATCTTAGCTATTCTGAATAATGCTTCAATAAAAATGAGAATGCAGACATAAGTATCTTTTCAATATATAGCATTCATGTTCTTTGGATATATACCCAGCAGTGGGTTTGCTGGGTCATATAATAGTTCTACTTCTAGTTTTTTGAGGAGTCTCCATCTGTTTTCCATAGTGATTGCACTAATTTACATTCCCACAAATGGTATATGAGGGTTCCCCTTTCTTCATCCTCACTAGCATTCATAATTGTCCATCCTTTTGATAAAAACCATTTTAATTGGGGTGAGATGATGCCCCGAGATGACCCTATTGTCATTTAGATTTGCATTTCTCTGATGACTACTGATGCTGAGAATTTTTTCATATATCTCTCAGCCATTTATGACTTCTTTTAGGAAATGACTGTTTAGGTCCTTTGCCCATTTTTAATATAATTATTGTAATTTTTAATTTGTTTCAGTTTCTTTGAGGGTATAGAGAATTAGGTTACATTGTTTGCATTTGTTAGGTAAAGTCCCTCTTACAATGGATTTGTTTCTTGTCATGCTGTTGGAGTTCCTTATGTATTATTGTTATTTATCTCTTGTCAGATAGAAAATTTGCAAATATTTTCTCCCAGTCTGTGAGTTGTCTCTTCATGTTGTTGATTGTTGCATTTGCTGTGCAGAAGCTTTTTAGCTGGATGTGATCCCATTTGTCCAATTTTGCTTTGGTTGCCTGTGCTTTGTGTGTAATCACTCCAGAAGTCCTTGCCCAGACCAACGTCCTGAAGCATTTCCCCAGTGGTTTTTTGTTACTAGTAGTGTCTTAGTTTCAGGTTTTCAATTTGTCTTTAATCCATTTTGATTTGATTTTTGTGTAGCTCTGTAATATAATTTAAAGTCAGGTAATATGATTCCTCTAGTTTCATTGTTTTTGCTCAGGAAGGATCCTGCTTTCTTAAAAAGCATTGTTGCTGTTTCAGCATAGAAACAGATAAACAAAAAGTGTGGACAAGAGTGGGGAGAGATGAAGACAGAAATGGTGAAAAGTATTTTACTTAATTGACTTCTTAAAATTTGTACACATATTCGGGAGAAAATCTTTGACAAAAATGAAGAACTTTATATCTAATGAAAACTATCCCTTGTCCCAAGATCAAAAACTGTTTTTTTCAGTGTTCTTTAGTATTATTGTTTGTCTATTATAAAATGATCTAGAAGAGATGAAAATTTGAATCTCTACATTCTTCTTTGATATTATATTTAGTAGTATGCATTTAATTTTGACTATAATTATTCACCAATATTATGAATATATTATGAGTCCATATATGAGGGATTAAAAAACCGTACATTCTGGAACAATACAGCTTCTGGGAGGCTTAGTCTTATAAGCCTGAATATTAGTCTTTAATTCATATTTAACAATTTGATAACTATATCAAAAAGAGCCAAAACTGATCATGATATAACTGCACATATTTGTGGAAGGTGGTAGGTTTGTGTTAAAAATTACCAACATATCCTAAATGTATCAAATAAAGCGTGTAATATTTGAACTCATTAAAACCAATTTCTTTAGGCTTTTTTTTTTTTTTTTTTGAGATAGAATCTCACTCTGTTGCCCAGGCGAATTTCTCAAAGGTTATCATTTCTCAAAATCTTTTAAAATTTACTGTAAATTATTACCTCAAATCAATTATAGTTTCTATAATAAAAGATTACAATATATTAAAATTAGTAAATAATATTTAATAAATATTATGATACAAAAAAGAAAATTGATCTAATTTGGTAATACTTTTTAAGCAATCTTAAGCAAATTAATTAACCGTTCTGAACCTCAATGCTTCTTTATCTACATAATGTGATTTATTAGATAAGTCTTAATGTCTCTCAGACTTTCTTAGCATATTACCTTTTTTTGGTGAAGAGTTGAATTCTTAAATATTAAAATATCACCGAAGCCATTTTGTAGGTCTCATAATTTTATAACCAATGATCTAAAATTGTAGCCTTGGGCGGTGCCTGTGGCTCAAAGGAGTAGGGCACCAGCCCCATATGCCAGAGGTGGCAGGTTCAAGCCCAGCCTCGGCCAAAAAGTGCAAAAATAAATAAATAAATAAAATTGTAGCCTTGGTAGAGGTGATGATGGCTATGGTAGGGAGAAGTCAACCTGGAACATCTCTTCTTTAAAAATACTCTTTGGTGGAGGGAGGGCAATTGGTGGGATCACACCTACAGTGCATCTTAGCAGGGTACTGGTGAAACTTATTAAATGTAGAGTGTCAATGTCTTTATATAGTGATCAAGAAAATGCCATGAAGGCTATTGTAACAGTACGATCAAAATATTTTTGATTGTATA
>CAUYON010178415.1:0-14904 GCA_963573935.1 Arctocebus calabarensis
TTCCTGAGACAGAGCCTCAAGCTGTCACCCTGGATAGAGTGCTGTGACATCATAGCTCACAGCAACCTCCAATTCCTGGGCTCAAGCGAGTCTCTTGCCTCCGCCTCCCAAGTAGCTGGGACTACAGGCGCCCGCCACAACACCTGGCCATTTTTTGGTTGCAGCCGTCATTGTTATTTGGTGGGCCTAGGCTGGATTCAAACCCGCCAGCTCAGGTGTATGTGGCTGGTGCCTTAGCCAGTTGAGCCACAGGCGCCAAGCCTGCTGTTCACTTCTTAATAGGTGGAGTATTTGCCTTAATCTCGATCACGTGTTATTGCCTTATTTTTGACTTGTTCTATACTTTAGAACAAGTTCTGATTTATGTTATTTAAGCAACAGACATACTTTTTAATAAGGCATAAATAAAACAAGTGTAGTGATAGTTAGAAGTACCTTTATCTTTGTCTCACTGTGGCCTTTGTAGTCCCAGGCCAGATGTTCTTCAAGTCCCAGCCCTGGCTGTCCATGAACGAGGAGGAACTTGATACCCTCACACAGGCCTGATAGCTGAGCACACTGAGCCCATGAACATCCTAGCCAGCGCCCAGAACTCAGGAGTGAGTAAGCTGGGAATGGAACACCACTTTTCAAATTTCCAAGACCACCTAGTGTCAAGCTCCCTCTCCTTGTCCCCTCTCCCTCCCAACCCCCTTCTTCCCTCCTCTCCTCCCTCCCAAACACCTGTCCTTCCCTCCTTCTCTCCCTCCCAATAGCTAGGCTGTTGCTTTTGAATGTGTGTACAATTCCCATAGCTTCTTCTTAGAGCCCTTTTAAGATTAGTGTTGAAGACAGTTCCACTGCCCCTGAAGCTTTAGCCAAGACATATTGACTGACCATTTGAAAATAGTTTCCATAAGCTTTCTCCAGTGTGTTGGCCCAGGTCAGGGGGGGGTTTACCTGGGTTTTCCATCCACAACCCAGGCTTCTGATTCTTGTTGCTATTCAGCCTTTCCTCACTGTAGCCCCCTCTCCAATGCATAGGCCTAGAGCATTTTACTTTTTAAATTTGTTTTGAATATTTGTTTTTTTTTTTACTTTGGTTAGAAAAATGCATTGATACTGTTCGATATTGAAAAAGGGAGAAGGGTGAGAGTGGAAGTTCGACCTCAGATCCTTTCCCCCAGACATCCTGCTCTCCTCTCCCGAAGCTTCCAGAATTTCCACATGAGCATGAATCCTTCCAAGATGGTGCGTGCAAACTCCAGCACATCCGTAATGCTAGTGAGGGTGGTGGCTGTGACGGTGTTAGTAAAGTGTCAGGATGGTAGGCACACTGTTTTATACTTCATTCATTTCACAGCACCTCAGATTCTTCCACATCAGTATATACAGAGGTGTAACATATGTGCATGTAGGTTCATGTACTCCATTGAAGAGCTTTTTGCACTGTATTTAGGCATTCCCCATTGATGGGTATTTGGGTTTTATCCATTAATTTGCTATTACAAACACCACCAAAATGAGCAATTTGTACACATTTCATGTCAACTGCGGAGCACTATACTGAAAGGGTCAATTCCTGGAAGTGGAATCAAAAGGTGTATACAGTCGAGATTTTGATCGATATTGGTGAAACCAGTTGACCTGTCTATTGGCACTGGGAAAATCCTCACTTTCCTAATGATACATTTTCCTCTCTCTCCTTCCCTCCTCTTTTCCCCCTTTCTTCTCCTTTCTTCCTCGATGCCCTCTTTCCTTTTCTTCCCTTCCTTCCTTGCTAGTTAAAACATACTGATAATTTGGCAGCACAGGGCAGTTATGAAACCCATCTGCTCCCCCTACCCTACATGGGGATCTGAGTTTCTGACTTTTCTGTTAAGCCCTAGGGTTGTGTCAATCAGAGCTGCTCCTGGGTATTAGGCCAGGACTTTGTGGCCTGATTCAAATCACTCACTAATCCTTTCCTTTTCCTCCTTCTCTGGGGCAGTATGAGTTTCATGGACAGTCAGGCCCTGCAGCTGCTGTGATGGGCCTCCCTAGCCAGGGAGATGCTCTTAATAACAAGAAATGAGCCAGTGTTCTTCTGTTCTTCAGCCTCTCCCCACAGTTCCCAGGAGGAGAAAGCCAAGTAACCTCCAGATGAGTCCCTGGGCCATTTAGAATTGAAAAGAACATCCGAGAACAAGATAGACCATGTAGAGAAAGGCGTTGTGGAGTCTGCTGAATGATTGCAGGGATATTTAGGAATTTTTAGCCCAGGTTCCTTCTCTGAAAGAAAAGAGCTCAGTGAAATGATTAAAAGGCACTGGCCCATTCAAGTTCCAGTCATCTTGAAACTGACCTAGTTTAATCAACTTCCATGAAGCTTTAACATAGGAGCACTTAAAAAAAAAAAGAAAAGAAGAAAGACCAAAAAGCCTCTTTCTTGTTTTTGGTAATGATATAATGGCAGAATGTCAACCACCCACCACTTGGGTGTCTGAGAAGGATTATGGGTACTGTGCAGCCCACATTAAACAGTTGGCCCCTGAGAGTTGATGGTTCAAGTTAGTTTGAAATGAGAAAATGCCAGTGACCTGAAACTCATCATTATTAACCTTCTGGCACAACATTGCCACAACCAGTAGCCAACTCTCATTTTTTCTTTTCTTCCCCCCCCCCCCATCCAACCGTTGGAAAAAAGGCTCATTGATGAAAGTTGGCTTGGTTCTTTTTGTTTAAGTTCAGTGGTCAGACCACCACGAAGAATTACTTTCCTTTGATTAGGAACAGGTCTTCATACAGATGTCCTTCACATAGGCAATTCACTTTTCTCGACACCCTACAATCATTTCGAGCTGTGTTTATATATAGACACTCGCCCACAAAGACTGTGTGGAGAAGTGTCTGTGTGCCACTGTCTGAGTCTTCCAGAAGAGTTACCTCTAGTAATTCATGCTTTTATAGCTGGAATACATTTATAATGAATGACAGCTTCACCTTAAAAGCAGAACAAATGAGAAAACTTGAGGTAGGATGTATTTGGGGACCTGTATTTAGAATTGATCAAAATTCTAAAAACAAAGATATATATATGTATACATACACATATATACATATATAAGTATATAGATAGATAGGTAATATATATAATAATATTCATGATATCCTGGGACATTTTATGGTAGAAAATTCTGGAGGCTTTCCGTTGGTTGTTATGTGTTGCTAGTCAGGTGATCACGGTTCCACTGAAGATTTTCTTTCCATGTGGTAATAGGCCTTTAGATCCCTGCCTGGTGGTATCCACAAGACAGAGTTACATGAAAGTTCCTCTGGGCACCCTTCCCAAAGATAGGCCCCCCGTGTAGCCTCAACTATTCCCTCTGTTTATAATGGTACTCCAGAGTGTTGGGCATGCTTCCATTTGTGGCCAGAAGGGGACATGTTTTATTCTAGATCAAAGAGTTGAGAAAGTGCCTTCCCAAAGTTTCCAGTGAGCCCAATTCCCTCCCCAAATTCCCACCCTACTTTTCCCCAAGTTCCTGAGGAGCCCCACTACTTCCCATAATTCCCAGTGAATCTTACTCCTTCCTCCAATTGCCATAGAACCTCTCTTGTTCCCATAATGCCTGGTGATCCCCATGCTTTCCCATAATCCCCAGCAAGTTCTATTCCTTCCCACAATCCGCAGCGGAAGTGAGTCCTCCTTCCTATAATCCCCAGTGAGCTCTACTCTTTCCCATAATCCATAGCAAGTTCTATTCCTTCCCACAAACCCCAGCAAGTCCTGCTCCTTCCTATACTTCCCAGTGAGCCCTACTCTTTTCCACAATCTGCAGCAAGTTCCATTCCTCCCCACAGTCTCTGGTGAGTCCTGCTCCTTCCTATAATCCCCATTGAGCTCTAATCTTTCCCACAATCTACAGCAAGTTCTATTCCTTCCTACAATCCCCAGTGAACCCTGCTCCTTCCTATTATCCCCAGTGAGTTCTACTCTTTCCCACAGTCCACAGTAAGTTCTATTCCTTCCCACAGTCCCCAGTGAGCCCCATTTGTGTGTGTCTGTGAGCAGCCTGCCCTCTCTCCATCGTAGGCATCCAGGTATTATCTCTTTCATGACCCGTTTCCAACCTCCTGTTTTTTTCTTCAGAGAGTTTCCCATGGCAGCTTTCCACTGTGTCTTTGTTACATAAGGGTGATAATTCATCAATAACCCCCAATTATTTGAGCTTGCGCCAGTTCTTTTTGTACTGAGAGTTCCATGTGGCTACTTTAAGGACTTGACTCAGCAAGAACTTAAGCAGATTGGATGCAGAGAGAAAGGAACACTTAAACCCTGGTGGTGGGACTAGAGATTAGCATAGCCTCTGTGAAAAATTGTATGGAGATTACTCAAAGAACTAAAAGTCAATTTACTCAATCCCACAGTCCCACTATGGGGTAACTACCCCAAGGAAAAGAGGTCATTTTATTAAAACCACATAATGTTTATCGTAGCACAATTCATGATCCAAAAGATGTGGAATCAACCCAAGTGCCCAAGTTCATGAGTGGCTTAACAAAATGTCGTACATGTTTACCATGGAGTGGTACTCACCGATAAAAAGGAATGAAATAATGTCATTTGCAGCAACTTGGATGGACTTGGAGACCATCATAGTAAGTGAAGTGCATTAAGAATGGAAAAACAAATACCACAAGTACTCTGTAATAATTTGGAACTAATTGATGGACACACATGGGCACAGAAAGAAATAAAAATTTTGGAAACCAAGTATTGGGTGGAGGAGGGGGTAAAAACCTGCCTAATAGGTACAATTAACAATATTCAAGTGATGATGGGCATGCCTGTAGTCCTCACTAAAGCATTATAAAAACTATCCATGTAGGGCGGTGCCTGTGGCTCAAGGAGTAGGGCTGGCCTCATATACCAGAGGTAGTGGGTTCAAACCTGGCCTTGGCCAAAAACTGAAAAAAACCAAACCAAAACAAAACAAAAAAACTATCCATGTAACAAAAAACATTTGTGCCCCACTAATATTTTGAAATTAAAATAGAGTTAACAAAAAAACCTTAAGCAGAGTCTGTTAGAAAAGGTATTTTTCGTTTGGAAGTAAGGAACTAAGTAAGTGTTCACTGCTGCCCTTTCATTGCTAACACAGTGCCTGGCTCCTCCTTGCACAAATGGAATGGGGGACTCTGTATGTCCCCAAACATGTCTAAGCCCCAATCTCTGGAACCCCTGAATGGAGGACTCTGTATGTTCCCAAACATGTCTAAGCCCCAATCTCTGGAACCATGAATGTTACCTTACTTACATGGCAAAAGGGACTTTACCGATGTGATCAAGTTAAGGATCTTGAGGTGGTGACATTATCCTGATCTTCCCAGCAGTAAATGCTTAACAGGTTCAAGCTGGGAGAATTCAGGTCCTACCACAAGCTCTGAAGTGGAGAATTTGTAACTGAAAGAGAGACAGAGGGTACTGGAAAGGGTACAGAGGGCGCTGAAGGGTACGCAGACTGTCACTTCTTCACCCCCAGGAGTAGGGAGCAGACACTGGGATTTCTTTGCAGGTGTTGGGCAAAATTTTGAGCTGTTTCTCTTCTGTGGTGGGTGAGTGGTAACTGGTGAGAGACAGTGCTGAAAGGGTCAGGGAACAATGAGACCCTTACACATATGGTAAAGATAGACAAAGAGGCCTGCAGGACGCACACCCGGCTTATTCCTCGTGGCTCTGTCTCTAAGAAGGACGGGAGTGGAGACAACAGCAAGAACCATGAGCCAAGGGAGAGACTTTAGTCTGTTTTAGGATGCTTTTTATTTTAAGGGGGAGAGTTGTTCATGTATAGCTTGCATGATAAAAATTATTTTGAGAAAGGAGATGAGGCATTTGTTTGGTATGGCTGCCATATAAATTTCCTCAAACTCAGTAATTTAAGACAGTGCAAATTTATTATGTTTCTGGAGGGCAGAGGTCTGACTCAGGTTTCACTGGCTAAAATCAAGGTGTCATCAGCCCTGTGTTCCTTTTGGAAGCTCTAGAGGGGGAATCCGTTTCCTCGCCTTTTCCAGAGTCTGCCTGTGTTCCTCGGCCTGTGGTCTCTTCCTCCATCTTCAAGCCTGCACCACTGGGCCAAGTCCTTCTCAAACATTCTCTGGTTCTTCCTCTTCTGCTTCCTTCTCTCACTTTTAGAGGCTCTGTGATCACATTGGGTCCAGTTGGAACATCAAGGAAAATCTTACTTTCAGGTCAGCTGACTAATCATCCCAATTCTATCTTAATTCATGTAACTTAGCATATTCACTGATGCTATTTGTTAGTTTTTTTGTTGTTGTTGTTACTTGAATTCAAGTTTACAGGAGAACGTTTAGCTGTTCTTTCAGCTGAAAGCTTCAAGTAAGTAAACTCGCTTATATAATTGGCACGTGGCAACCTGGTATAGATCTAATTCTAAACTCTTAGTGACTGTGGAACTCTGCCTCAGAGGAGCTAAGACTCCACGTTGTCTGGACAAGTTCTTGGACAATATCTCTAAGTTCATGGACAATATGCTTAGAAGGTTCTACGGTACCGTAGCCCTGGTCTTGTGGCTGAAACATTCGGACAGGCCACAGGTGGGCAGCTCCCAAGTTGGTGGCATGCAGGAGCTCCCTTCTGCCAGGGTGCACCTCCCCCACTGGCTCTGTCTACAGAGAGCCGTTGTGTGCTGTCCTCTGTGCTTGTTAGTGGGCTCCCAGCTGCCTGGTGATGCACAGGAGCAAATGCTGATGGGGTGATTACAGATGTGGTTATCCACGGGGGCAGATTCGTATCCTGTTGAAACCAAAGATTTCCCATTTTCACATTGTTTGCTTTCCAGAATCACAGGGAACTTGCTTGATTGGGCAGGGTCATGCCAGTGAGCAGTGGTGTAGGCTTGGAAATCAGAAAAAGCTCAGATTCCGATCAGGTCTCTTAGTCTGGGATCCTTTGTTTCCTTATCTATAATAGGAAGAAGCTAATAAGACTGCATTATAGAATAAACTATTTCACAGTGCTGGCTGGTAGCAGGTGCTCCGAGAGGTGGGTTTTTTCCCCTACTGCTCACCTACTGTTATTGCCACCTTCCTCTCCTTTACTCACGTCCCTGCCATGTCAACCCTCGTCTGCATTTCTAGGCTCTCCCGCCCTTGAAGAGTCCTAGAGAGGCTGTTGGAAACCCTCTTCCCCAACTCCTCTAGCCTTTGATTCTGCAAGGCAAAGGGCCCAGCGCTGAGCTTTGCTTCCCTCTCTCGCAGCCTCATTCTCAGGTTAGAATTATCCATCCTTACAGTGACTTTTGCCCCCAGGCATCTTCCTGATATCCCTGCTGGGGAGAGGGTGAGAGGTCAGGTTCCAGAGACAACTCAAACCAAGCTCAACTGCTTTCTAACAAGTTATGATCTCTGTCTGTGGCTCAGTTACCAAATCCGTAAGATGGGCTGGGCTGGCATCGCCTGGAGTCATTGTGAGAGTTGTCTTAAAAAATGATAAGCACTTTGTAAAAGGTGCTGGACATGGTAGGATGCCGTGACCACTTCTCCCTCTGCTGCCAGTGGCCCCAGCTCCACCGTTGATACTGCTGCTCTGATGGAGCCAGACGTGTCCCTCTGACCCTCACCGTCAGCGGGGACCCTCTGGGAGGACAGTCCAACACGGGGTGGAGATTCTTGCTGGCATCTGTCACAGGGAGATCTCCTTCACTGGCGTGTCTTGAACTTTTCTGGGCATTTTATTCCAGCATCTGTGTTTCTATTAATCATCTAAAAACATCTATCAGTCATCTAGCCATCTGCCTATTACCCATCACTGACCTATCAATCATCTGTCAACTGTCATCCACCTATTAATCATCAGTCATCTATTATCTATTAATCATTAATTATCTATTTATCAATCAGCTATCGGTCTTTTCTAAATTTTGATCCTTTTCCTTCTGCGATAGAAATAGCAAATTTTCTTACCTAAGAGAACTTTCCACAGGAGGGAAAAGTAGAATTTTTCCTATAGCAGTTACCTTTTCTGTGAAATTGTTCAGTATCTCAAATCACTGAGCGAGTAATCAATTGAAATGAGAAGCGAAACTGTTGTTTGTGGAACGAAAAAAGGTTCACCTTGTCCTTTTAAAGGTGCATCTGCATTTAATACTGCAATAAAATACATGATTATGAAGACGAAAAAATATTTAAGTTTGCTATGCTATGTAACGTGTCACTGTTACTCTGTGTTATTTTCACCATTTTAACTTAGGTACAAATAATACATATATTTTCATCACTTTAAAAACCAGAAATACATAGGTATTTTGCCTAAGAAGAAGAAAATAAAAATCACTCAAAGTGTACCTGCCACGGTATTTCTATGTACGTGTTTTTAGACGTTGCACTGTGAGTGTGTCTGTAGTGTTTCTTGGTGGTCATCTACAGGATTTTAAACTTGGTTTCCTTCTGTTTAGTTGGTGTCACCTTGACAGTGAGAGGTCGTGAGGTTTAAAAGCCGCCTTTCCACCTGCCTGGTAATGCTTCTGTTGATAAGAGCAGCACGCTCACACGCATGCTTGTGTATATGCGTGCACACACATGAACCTCAGACGGTTGGCACACTCACAGAATCCTATCAGGTCATTTGTCTGCTTTAAGT
Source organism: Arctocebus calabarensis (assembly GCA_963573935.1). Classification (NCBI taxonomy): domain Eukaryota; kingdom Metazoa; phylum Chordata; class Mammalia; order Primates; family Lorisidae; genus Arctocebus; species Arctocebus calabarensis. Next base: position 8,624 of record CAUYON010178415.1, read on the forward strand.
ACCATTCACTTCCTCCCCTTGCCCCATTATAAAATGTTACTATTGAATTCGTTGGAAAATATAGCAGGAAAAAGATGACACAGTCCCTCCGTCTAAAGACACCCAGCATTGATTTGTGCCTTACTTTCTCACTCTCAGAGGCAGCCTCTCGTTTTTAGGGACTTTGGGATGTGTTTTTAAAACTCTAGTGAAAAACAGCATGCATGCATGAAAGTGCATATTATATCTACTTGCTCCTGATGGATTGTGATAAACTGGCAAACTGGGCAGTCAGTGCCCAGGTCTAGAAAGAAGGCACGGCCCAGGAGCCCCCTCCTGCCCTTGTCCAGTCATGGTCGTCCCCTCTCCCCCTGAGGATGCCCATGGCCTGACTTGGGAGCAGGGGACGATTTGAATCATCTCTGTGCCTTGTATAAATGGACTCACTGGGTAGAGGCTCTTCCGTGTGTGGCTTCTTTCTCTAGATATTGACCCTTAATGTCGCAGGGAGCTGCACCATTCACTCTGCTGGAGAAGGAGCATCTCTCGTTCGAATTCAAAAATTTGAATGCTCTGTTTTGTTGGCACTATTCTACACAACTATCCCCACCCCCGAGATTTAATACATATTCTTATAACCATTCCTAATGGGGCAAGGAGAGGGAGTAGAGAGGACTTAAAGGAGACACCGCACCTGGCAGGATTGTGTGAGCAATCGTGTGTGAGTGTGTGTGGGGGTGTTGAGTCTTGCTCTTACCAAGAGAAACGCTACCATCCCCACCCTTGGATGTAAAAGAGCACTTAAAATAGCAGCAAAGAGAAATCTGTATTTATTTAATAATTCTCCTGTTGTTGAATATCAAGCAGGTTTCAGAAATGTTTCGTCCCCTTTCTGGCTGTTTTCGCCCCAGTCCTTCCCTGGTCCCTTGAGTGAATCAGTTTAGTTCCTTTAGACCATGCAAGTTGTTACCCAGCCTATCTGGTTACCCGGCCGTCCTTTATTTTCCCCCAACTCATAGGGCTATTGTTCCTTTGAACACTTTTTTATCAAATCTGTGTCCGTCTTCTGTTCAACCAACAGAGGGTTCTCTGTTCTGCCTTTGTTGTTGTAAGTGGTGCTATAGAGAACCGGGAAAATGTGTGTGCATAGAATGTTGCGTTTTTCTGTTTGCTTTTATCTTACATACCGCAGAAGGTTTTGTTAAATTCCATGAAGTGAAATGGCTAGTTCCCTAGGTCAAGTCTTTATGTGCTGTCAAATGCCTTCCAAGAGGTTCGTACCGGTTTTCTGCTTCCACCGGCAATGACAGCGTCTGTTTCGTCACTTAGCTGTCAGTGTCTTGGTGAGAGATCCACGTGGTCTCTGCTGAAACCAGTTCCCTGGCCCACATCACTAACCTGGACAGGTCTCACTCGGAGTGGAGAATGCATTCTTGCACTGATTGGGTGGTACAAGGAAGACGGCTTTGGACTTGAACATGGAGACCCAGTTTCGAGTCTCAGCACTGGCACTCCTTAGACAAGATAATTAAACTTTCTGAGCCTCAGTTTTCTTTCTGTGACGATTGAGCCTTGTTTTCCTCTTGTACTGCTTTTCCACTTCTTTCTCTGGCTTCTTTGTATTTTATACGTTATGCATCTAACGCTGAGCCTGGTGTACTTCTTTTAACTGTGTCCCATCCCGGTGGTAGACTCCCAGCCATAGTCCTTGTTAGTTGTCTCTTTTCAAGTTGTAGAATTACACCACTCAAAGTCAGTCCTGGATGCTTGGACATGCCGCCTGCTGGAGCCACTGTTTCTCTCTTTGTGCGTTATTCACTTTTCCAGCAAACTTACTGCACCTCTCACGTCACCCAGGCACTCTGCTGAGCGCTGGAGCTGCGAAGATGAAATAAACTTGTTTCTTGCGTCCAAGGAAGTTGGACTCCAGGGGAAGCCTGGGCAGAGAGAAGGCCAGTGGTGGGATTAGGGCTCCAGTGGTGCAGGAAATTGGGGGGACCTGGAGAAGGAGCATCTCTCCTCTAAGGAGTGGAGGAGCCTGGTCCGGGAAGGCTTTTAGAAGGATGAACAGGGTTTAGTCAGATGGAGAATGGGGGAGCCAGCATGGAAACGTGAGTGCTGATGGTGTTTTGGGTAAATGCACTCTCTCTCTGTCTCTCAATCAGGCAAAGCAGTGTTTTGTTGTTTTTTTCCCGCTGGAGGTATACACATTTTTATTTGTGATGGTGTAATGGAGGGAGGCTGCTGGCATCCCACCAGGAGAGGCTGCTAGGCGTCTGACAGCCTGGACAGCACCCCCAGGAAGACGTCTGGCCCAGGTGCCACAGTGCTGAGGCTGAGAAAGTGCAGACCAAGACCCGGGGAAATGTGGGGGGTAGGAGTGACAGAGAAGAGTGCTTCGGCCCCTTCCCTAACTGGAGTGTGTCTGAGTGTGTGTGTGTGTGCAGACACAGAACTTGAAACTGGAGTGTGTCTGAGTGTGTGTGTGTGCACACACAGAACTTGAAACTGGAGTGTGTCTGAGTGTGTGTGTGTGTGTACTGACTCAAAACTTGAAACTGGAGTTTGTCTGAGTGTGTGTGTGTGTGCAGACACAGAACTTGAAACTGGAGTGTGTCTGAGTGTGTGTGTGTGTGTGTGTGTAGACACAGAACTTGAAACTGGAGTGTGTCTGAGTGTGTGTGCATATGTGTGTGCACACACAGAACTTGAAACTGGAGTGTGAGTGTGTGTGTGTGTAGACACAGAACTTGAAACGGGAGTGTGTCTGAGTGTGTGTGCATGTGTGTGTGCACACACAGAACTTGAAACTGGAGTGTGAGTGTGTGTGTAGACACAGAACTTGAAACTGGAGTGTGTGAGTGTGTGTGTGTGCACACACAGAACTTGAAACTGGAGTGTGTCTGTGTGCGTGTGTGTGCGCACACACAGAACTTGAGTCACATGAGACCAGTGCAGTGTTTCCTCTGCTTCGAGGCCCTCCGCCTCTGTCCTAGAGACCTGCCCTCTGCTTGTTGACTCAGTGTCCGAGGAGTTAGGACTCTGCAGGTGTGCCTCCACACCGGCTCTCTCCACCATGTCCTCACCTTGATTTATTAGAGCATTTTATTTCCCCTTCAGTGTTTATGACATCCAGGGACTTGGTTGAACAGGAGGAAATGAGAGTGGACAGTGAGACTATTATCATTCATTTTCACTCCCCATAAACATCCTCTGCTTCTTTTTGCGGAGGCATTGCTAATCCCCTCGTGCCTTGGCTTCGCCTGATCCTCCTTCAGCCTCCGTAGAAAAAGCAAAGTGGTGGTGACTTTTTCCTTATGGCTGCTGAAAAGGTTACACCGTGTTTGGACCGCTGCCTGCTTCTACCCTGGAGCACAAAAGATCCGGGAGTAGAAATCGGTTCTCACAATATGCTTTCAGAAAACACCGAGGGCGTGTGAGTCACTTTCCCCTTGACTTAAGGGCATATTGTGTCCCTCACGTTCAAAGTTCAAGGGTGATGTGCACTTGATCTCCATATCCTAGGGTGCGAGGTGGGGGTGGGGGAGCAATAATAGTGGCTGCAGTAATGCAGAGGCAGACTTAGAAACATTTAGGAACCCTGGGTCTGGGAGGAGGGAGGTGTATGTGTGTGTGTGTTTAAATTTCTAGAAAAGTATTTAGTTTATTACAGACTCTCACTCTGCTCAGCTCAGTGGCATCACATGCTCACAGCAACCTCAAACTCTTGGGCTCAAGAGATCCTCTTACCTCAGCCTCCTGAGTAGCTGGAACTACAGGTGTCTTCCACCTCACCCAGCTATTTTTTTTTTTTTTAGTAGAGATGAGGTCTCACTCTAGCTCAGTCTGGTCTTGAACTCTTGAGCTCAAGCCATCCACCTGCTGCCACGGCACCAGCCTGAAAACTTGTCGTTTTGATAGGAATGGAGACCGAGGAATGAGAGAATGTGTAAGGCAGAGGAGAATGTCCAGCTTCCTATTAGAGCTGGAGGGGGTTGTGTACTGGAGTCCTCTTTACAAGCCACAGAAAAGTCTTTGGATCCCTTAATGGAAATATTGTTAGTGTATCTGCTGGGAGTTTGGTTGCATGTGACAGAAACTTAGTCACATCGTGGGTTATTTTCAAGAGCAGTGTTTTTCAACCTTTTTTAATCTCACAACACAGTCAAACCTATAATTAACCTTCCACGGCAAACTTAAATTATCCTGATCAAAAAAAAAAAAAAAAAAATAGCCAAAAAAAGAATATGCTTACAAAGAAGTGCTTTGAATTTCTTTCAAAAATAATTTCATTAATGATCTTTAAAACTTTTCACGATCCTTTCCCGCCACACCAGTTTAAAATCGTGGGAGGAAGGAAGCCCAGGGTTGGTGGACCAGCACCCCCTGTTCTTCTCGGCACGGACTTTTATCCTTGTGCCTGGAGACCCGAGGTCACTGCTACCAGGAACTCCTGGACCCCTCTCTTCATGGTACCGCCCTTGTGATGACTCAGCTCCGATTCCCTTCCACTCCCGTGTGATTCAGCTCCAGATTTGGCACAAGCGCTACTTCATGCCACGCATCCATCCAGAACACAGTTTTCTAACTGAAGAATTCTGTAGAGGGCTGGCTGACTTGTGCTTGGATCCATGTGGTTGGGGAAAAGGAAGGAAAAGCAAGGTAGCCTGTCAGATGACCCGGAAGCAATGGATGGCAAAGTATGGTGGATCCATCCTCCCACCTGATCTTAACCGATCTGCAACCCAAGTTTTTGGTAGGAGACGGAGAGAGGTACTTGGCGGGTTATTCTGAATAAACCCAGGATTTAGCCCCTACCATGTTGTCCATTAAGGCTCCTCTGGTATCACTATTTCTTTCCTCCTCCTCCTCCTCTTAATTTTGAGACTGGTCTTACTCTTTTTGTCCAGGGAAGAGTGCAGTGGCGGCATCACAGCTCACTATAACCTCAAACTCCTCGGCTCAAGTGATCCTCAGCCTCCGAATAGCTGGTACTTACTATAAGTATATGCCAGCACGTCAGGCCGGATTTTTTTTTTTCTTTGTAGAGATTGGGTCTTGCTATGTTGCTCTGGTTGTTCAAACTCCTGGCTTTAAGTGATCATCCCACCTCAGCCTCCCAACATACTAGGATTCCAGGTTTTAAGCCACCTTGCTAAGACTTTTTTTTTTTAATGATAATTCTCATCAATTTGACCACTCATACTTTTGGATTTATGGTCCATACTGGTATTTGTACCTTAATTAAATTTGACTCCTTAAAATGGAAAAAAAATTAAGAACACAACTTCTAGAGACATACTATGTGAATTAAAACGGCCTTGGCTAAATTAATAAAAGTGATCTTGGTTTGGTGCCTGTGGCTCAACGTACACCTGAGCTGGCGGGTTCAAATCCAGCCCGGGCCCGCCAAACAACAATGACGGCTGCAATGAAAAAATGGCCGGGCCTTGTGGCGGGCGCCTGTAGTCCCAGCTACTTGGGAGGCGGAGGTAGGAGACTTGCTTGAGCCAAGGAATTGGAGGTTGCTGTGAGCTGTGATGCAACAGCCCTCTATCCAGGGTGACAGCTTGAGGCTCTGTCTCAAAAAAATAAATAAAAAATAAAAAAATAAAGTGATCTTGTTTTTAATTTTCTCATCTGTAAAATGGGAATAATACTCATCCTATAGGGTTGTTGTGGGGATTTACTGCGATAATAAACATAAAGAACTTTCTTCACTTTCAGTATTGTGCAGATATTTTTTGTTGTTGGCTATTTAAAAAAATTATTTAAACTTTTTTATTGAACCATAGGAATTTACAAAAATAGTTCAGAGAAGATTCCTCTGCTAGTTTTCCGCAATGGGATTCCTTACCTAACTATAGGGTGGTACCAAAACCGTCATGTTGACATCAGCTCCATGCACATGTATAGTTCTGTGGCAGATGGAATAATGGCCCCACCCCCCACCAAGATATCCACACCTAATCCCTGCAATCTACGAATATGCTATGTTGCATGGAAAAAGGGGATTAAGTTTTCAGATGAAATTAAGGTTGTCGGCTCGGCGCCTGTGGCTCAACGGGCTAAGGCGCCAGCCACGTACACCTGAGCTCGCGGGTTCGAATGCAGCCTGGGCCCGCTAAACAACAATGACGGTTGCAACCAAAAAATGGCCAGGCATTGTGGTGGGCGCCTGCAGTCCCAGCTACTTGGGAGGCGGAGGCAAGAGACTCGCTTGAGCCCAGGAATTGGAGGTTGCTGTGAGCTGTGATGCCATGGCACTCTATCCAGGGTGACAGCTTGAGGCTCTGTCTCAA
>CAUYON010178416.1:0-27564 GCA_963573935.1 Arctocebus calabarensis
TAGACGGTTCAGGCGAAACTTACTAAGTGCAGAATACAAATGTCTTCATACAATAACTAAGAAAATGCCATGATGGGTATGTCAAACAGTTTGATGAAAATGTTTCAGATTGTATATGAAACCAGCACATTGTACCCCTTGATTGCACTAATGTACTCAGCTATGATTCAACAATAAAAAAAATAATAAAATAAAATAAGGGCTAAATAAGCATACACATGTGTTCACCTTGTGTGTCCCCATACACACACAATCGGCATGCACAAATGCAGACTGATAGGGGTCTCCTGAGTTGGTGACTCAATGGCCAATGCAGACATCAGCGATGCTTTTTGCAAAATGGTGAAGTTATAGATAAACTATCGTTGTCTTCCAACTTACTTGGGAGTCATATTTCTGGGTAATTCAGAGTGTGCAAAAATTATTTTGTGTTTATACAAAAAAACAGAGTAACATTCTAGACTTAGATTATTAAAAGTAGGTTTTTCACCTACTTGGATGTCAAACTATTCATTTGAAATCTATGAGGAACTCAAGCAATAACTAACAGGGTGTCCAACCTGTGGCTCACAGGCTGTACGCTGATTTTTGTGAGAAATTTTTTGCTTATCTGTGGTGCTAGATATCACAAGAAAGTATTGCAGGGACCTTTTTTAGCTCATCAGTTGTCATTAGTGTTTTGGTAATTGACGTGTGGCCCAGGACAAGACTGCTTTTTTTCAGTGTACAGCAGAAAAAAAAATGATTGGACACCCCTGAACACATTGTGAAGGAAACTGAGAAGCAACAATTACGTTCAAAGGTGCTGGACGCCATTAGGAAGCATGTACAGGACATTCCAGGGGCACAGAGGAGAGGAAGCCTCTGACTCCTATCTGGAGAGGCTGAGGAAGTTTCCAGGAGTGGAAATAAGAGTGATGCTGGAACGAAGGCTCTGAACTAGAACAAAACAAAACAATCAAAGCCAGAGAAGAAAGGGCGAGCGGGGAAGGATTTGGACATTTGTGACTGTGGTGCATAGGGGCAGGTGGGAGACGCAGCTGGACATGCAAAGGCAGGGAGCAGATGATGAAAAGCACAAAGGCGCCCGGATGTGTTTTTAGCCGGAGTGACACCCAGTTTGCATTTAAGAACACTCTCTGGGGCAGCAGTACAGAATGATTATTTGCAAGAGGGTAAATCATATGGCTTAGGAGCTAGATTAACATAGGTGACAAATAGCACAGGCCTTAAATAAGAGCTAGGGGAGCTGAGTGAGCAGGTCAGACTTGACGTGTATTTAGAGGTAGATGCAGTGGGCTAGGGAGACCAGGCGGAGAGAGGTGAGGGAGACAAAGGAGTTCCATTGTGTTAGTCAGTGCTCTCCAGAGAAACAGAAATAATGGGATGGATAGGTAGGCAGGTGACAGGTGATTTATTATGGGCATCAGCTTGCCCCTTAAAGGGGATGAGAAGTCCCCACACATGCCATGTGCAAGCTGGAGAACTAGGGAGTCAGTGGCAGAGGTTACTACAAATCCACTGATCTGAGAACCATGGAAGTCAATGGTGTGATTCTCACCTAGGAAGCTGCAGGTACAAGTCACGGAGGCCAAAGAATGAAGACCTAGAGTTCTGATGTAGGTGTCTCAGCTCCAGAACAGAGGGACTGCACCCTTCCTGTGCCTCTTTGTTCTATCCAGGCACTCAAATTTGCTACAACATTCGACACTGCTACAACAGGCATTATGAGAAACTGGGCAAGCAGAACGAGGAAGACTAAGAACATGGCCATGAGGAACCTTAGCCATCTAAGGGACATTATGGAAGGTCACCTGAGAGCAGAAACTGCTTTTCCATGCTAGAATCCCAGTTCTAGCATCAATGCCTGGCTCCTAAGTGAAAGCCTGGGAAATATTTATAATATGAAAAACCTCACTAAGCATCAAAATACTTTATTAAGAAATCACTTCTCTCCCCTCTGAAAGTTTCCCCTTTCTACTAGCCCCTTCTCATCTGAGTTTAAACATGCTTAAGTCTGATTTAAGAAATAAAATCCATTTTCCCTTCCATCTACAGCTCTTCTTCTCTCCACCCTGTTGAAGCTAACAGTCTGCACAGCTGAAAAGTGTCTGTCATTCTCTCTCTCTCTGCCCCACCTCTTTTTTCTCACTTCTCATTCTGTTTCCAAGCTGCCCTAATTTGGTTTACAATCCATCACTCCATTGAAATAGTTCTTGCTAAAGTCACAAACAGCAAGACTGTTGTGTTGGTAAACCCAATAAACAGCTTCTATCCTTTTATTTTTATTTTTAACCTTTGGGCATTGTTCGAGAAAGTTCACCACTCTTCCCTTCGTCATGCATTCTCCTCTCCTGATCTCACTGGACCATGCTCTTGGTTTTCCCCCTAATTCTCAAGATATCCCTTCTCGGGCTCCTAAGGCTAACCCATATTCATGCACTCTGATTTTTTTTTTCTGAGACAGAGTCTCAAGCTGTCACCATGGGTAGCGCTGTGGTGACATATGCTGTGATCATAGCTCACAGCAACTTGAAGTCTTGAGCTCAAGTGGTCCTCTTGCCTCAGATTTCTATTTTTAGTAGAAATGGGATTTTGCTTTTGCTCAGGCTGGTCTCGATCTTGTGAGCTCGGGCAATTCACCCACCTGGGCCTCTTAGAGTGCTAGGATTATAGGCATGAGCCACCATGCCCTGCATGCACTCAGATTTTAAATGTTGGAATTCCTCTGATCCTACAGATCTTCCTGCAACAACCACATATTTAAATACTTTCCAACAAAAAGCAGACACAATGAAGTCACTAAAAACTTAACATTAAAATTAACAAATAGTTTTCATTTTTGAAATGAAATAGTAGTTAGATTTTTATAAAATCATGCACATTTTTAAGTATAATAAATTGAAGTTTCTGGATGGCCTTATTGATTTCAGCAGCCTTCTAACATGAAAGGCTCCGGACTGCTTCCTATGCTCTCTGTCTGAGCTATTTTGTCTCTGCCCAGTGATCTCAATTACTACCATATGCTGTCAAGTTTTTAATTTTATCACTTGCCCAGAACCTGCATATGAGCTCTAGTCTCCTAAATGCAGTCCTTGCTTCTCCACTTGAATGACCACCGTTCCACAGTGGCCAACACTGAACTCATCAGGCACCAAGCCAAAAACCTAAGAGTCACCCTTGAGTCACCCTTTCCTTTATGCAGTTGCCTACTCCACCAGCAAGTTGTTTCCTTTACATTCAACATATATCCTGAAACCTCCACTATTTTCCTTCTCTGTCAGAATTCTAATCTCCAAAGGTTTCCCAGTCTCTATTTTTGGTCCACATCCAATTCATTCTCCATTCAAAAGCAAGAGTAATCTAGGAAAAAAGAAAAAGCATGCCCATTTATTATTAAAACTCTCCAGTAATTTTTTGTGATTTTAACATTAAGACCCTAAGGTCCTTTAGACCCTAAAGGGGCGACCCTAGCATTGCCCCCCATCACCTAGACCCTGCCATCTCATCAGCCTCACTCATGGCGCTCTCCTCCCAGGCCCTATGCTCCATGGCACCAGCCTGAGAGGTCCTCAAAGATCCTATGTGCCTTCCTGAGGCAGGCCCCAGACAGTGCCACCCCTCTTCTGCAACGCTCTGCCTCCTCTCTGCCATTACTCAGGAAATTCCCACACATTCACCGACGCTTCAGGAAAGGGACACACAAAGAAGCCTGTCTGTCCAGGACTGACACTTCCATTGTACACACAGCACCCCATACTCCTCCTCCCTAAGGCCTGCCCAAAATTATTGACAGCGTTAGTGAGACAGAATTCACTACCATAAAATTCACTCATTTATAGCATACTATTCAATAATATTTAGTGGGTATATGCAACTATCATGTGAATCAATTTTAGAACATTTTTATTATCTTGAAAAGAAACCCTGAACCATTTAGCTATTATTTCCTGGTCATCTGGCCTCCTACCCAGCCCTAAGCTAACATTAAACTACTTTCTGCCCCTCCAGACTCTTTGCATGAAGCGAATCAAACGATATATGGGCTTTTGTGACTGGCTTCTTTCACAGAGCATAATGTTTTCAAGGTTCACCATGCTGTGACCAAGGACAGTACTTCATTCCCTTTTACAGCCCCTAAATCATTGTTTTCCTTTTTTATTGTGTTTCTTTTGGATTAATACAAGGGTATATATGATTAGGTTACACGGCTTGCATTTGTTAGGTAATGTCCCAGTTGTATTTGAGCTCTTCACCCAGGAGCTGTACCATATACCCCTATTCTATACCCACCTGTGGAATCTCACCTAACCCAACAGCATTTTAATATGTTCTCTCTCCTGCTAAAACGTAGGTTCCACCAAACAAGACACTTTGTCTCATTTCTTCCTACATCACATGGAGAAGTATTCAAAAACGATTTGCTGAACTCTCAACAAATCACCAAAAGGCACCTTTGGCTCCAAATCTCTGCAATATGCCACTCTAGTGTTGAGGGCTAAGGATCCAACCAAGCTGCTTTTTATCACTGAAGTACCAAAATTCTTTCTGCGATCTGTATCTGTACATTTTAGCAATAATGGGCAACTAATGAAAGTCTATGAATATATCCTTAAAGTTTATTAAGCACTTCTGTACACTTTTCTTAAATGTTAAAATGCATACAAATCACCAGGGGATCTTGGTGAAATGCAGATTCTGATTGAGTAAATCTTGGGTGGGGCCTGAGATTTCTGCATTTCTAACAAGCTCCCAGGTGAGTGCTCCCAAGCCAGTGCTGCTGAACCAGGGATCAGACTTTCCACAGGAGAGTCTGAAAACATCATATTGTATCTTCTTCAAGCCTGCTGACATTATAAAAAAAGTGTTCAACTCATTTTTGATAAATGATTGTATTTAAGATGCACATGGTAGGAGCTTAACAAATACTTGTCGAATTATTACCTAGAAAACATAAATTCCCTCCAAATACAAAAGGGCTCCATCAGGACATCCCTAGTCTGGCTTATGCAAACAAACAATTGAAAATATGGCTGAAACATCAAGTAAAAGCAATGAGCCTTGAGAATCAGAGAATTCAAGAAGAAAGAGTAAATCTGATCCTAACCAACTATAATTCAGGGATATAAGTAGAAGTAGTCCCTGAGCTGAAAGGAAATGACAGTAAAAAGGAACCCAGAAAAGAACCTCTTAACATTCCAAGCAGATGTTTGTGTCATCTAAAAAAGACATAAAAGGCTCACTCGTCTGTATACAATAATTATAAGGAGCAAAAGAAAATGAGAAAATATAGGATGTGGAAAAATGAAAATTTACAGTGGATAGGAAAAAACGTGAAAGAACCAGAAAATAAAGATGAAAGCAAACTACAGATCTAAACAACTAAAATAAGATCTCTTTTGAAAAATTGAATCATTTAGACATTAAGTTGAATTACTAAATCAAACCAGAATCTCTTAGATTTCAGAGACACACTGTAAAGAAATAAATGAACATGACATTAGCGGTTCCAAAAGCTGTAACTTGTCAGAGGCCTTAAAGGGTCTCAGAAAAATTAGTTAGGTCTATGTGACTTTACCACAAATCAGATGTTTGACAAAAAACAGGAAGATGATCTTCATTCAAGCCCCTCCTATTTCAGATCCAGGATTGTATCCTCTGCAAATTGTGTGTACTCCCCTTCCACAAGGGGATAGCAAGGGAAGGTCTCCCGCTGCAGAACATCCCCCTCCCCCAAGATAAGGACATCTATGGCAGGTACAGAGTCCAAAGATAACCACGGAAAGCAATAATTCACTTCTGGCAGCTCTATTTCTTTCTTAATTAACATCTTTTCTAAGCAAGAGAGAAGACTGTGCTCCAGAAAGCAGATTCCTGATAAGCACATCTTGATAGCAGCAGATAAACAAGAACTCTGGGCTGCAGGGGCAGGGGGTGGGCAAGGAGATCCCAGCCACATAACAGGTGCCCGTAATTATGCACGGCAGCTGTGCAACAGGGTCTTGGGCGGGGGGGGGGGGGTCTCTCCCTTCAGTAAATAAATTTACTGCCAAAGTCACAGCTGAACAAAAGGACAAACTACTTTTCAAGGCTCAGTCTAACCCCAACAGGGGAATAGGTAGCTTTGTGGCACACCTGTGCAGTGCAAATGTTTGGAAAGGGCCCTGGCAATTATCCTGTCTCTCAAGTGGTATGTGGAGGACTCTTCTGTATGTTTAAAATTTCTAAGCTGAGTACATTTCTTCCATATAGAATAATTTAATCTACTGAGACCACTTGCATTTCCAAATGTTGCTGGAAAACATCTAGAAGGAATACAATGTCATTGCTCCATTTAGGAGCCAAATGCCAATTAGCAGATCCCCTTCATCACTAACACAGCAGCTCTGAAACTGATATGTAGTTAGCTAATTTGGAGATCTTAGCATTTTAACACTTAGCAGGGTCTGAATTTCCATCCCCCACCCCATCTCTGCATTATATAATAGAAAGTGCATTTCTGGTTCATCAGGCTCCACTTAACTGAGGCAAAATACATAGCTGTGAGGTAACTCTCAAAGCCACAACGCTTAAATGAACCAGAACCAATTTTTTTAACAGAGCTTTTTAGAAGTAATACTGTCATCAGCTTCTCAGTGTGCACACCACAGCCCCCTCACCCCAGCCAAGTGTGGCTAATTGCTGGGCCCACCCACAGTCCGAGAGCCATTCTAGCCCTGCACAAAAATGAGACAGTGTTCAGCCTCACATTCCATTTTACTACTAACATATCTGTAGCTGTGACCCTGCCAGCTCCCTTAGATTTGGAGACCTTTAGGCCCAGGCTGCAGGGACCCTTGGGCCTTTCTTTGATCACTCTGACCCCGCCCTGTTTTTGAGTTTCCTTTCTTGTTGATCTTTCAGCTGCTGTTTTTCCTGAAGATTAACACAGCCTGCCTAGACCAGAATCCCATGCCAGACTATTCCTAGGGCTCCCCCACCCCCATCCTCTCATTCCTTACCCCACCCCAGGCCCCACTTCGCTGTCCTATGGCCACTCAAGTCCTCAAATGACAAAAAAGAGAAAATTCGACTTTATCTTATCGCATCTAAACGTACACTGATATATCTCACTTCTACTTTAATATATTTCTTAGTGGCAGGCAGTAAAAGGTTATAGTGAATAATACTTAACAGAAAAACTGCTCTTAGTTGGGAACAATAATAATAAAGATTCTTTAAAATCGCCATTTTTACATTTTGCAGTTTTGTAGACCAGGAAGCATTCCATTCATCAGTAATGAACCTAGATAATGTAAAGGAATGAGCAGGAAGCCACCTGTATCCTCCTAAGACTGTATGTAATGAACCATAATATTAATAATCAAAGTACTGATCTATAAAAGAGGTAAAGTTCCATGGGAAATCAGAAGAGATGTAAGTTACTACAGTGATTCAGGAACGTCTCTCTTATAAATGTTTGAGGTGATAGATGTGCTAAATGCTGTAATCTGACCATCACCTAATGTATGGAAACGTCACCCTGTACCTGATGAATTTGCACAATTACGCTGTGTCAGAAACAAAATTTTTATAAAAAGCATGTTTCACTGAGAAAGTGGCATCTCAGGTACTATAATTTGTCACATATATTGAGTACTTTTTGCCCAATTTTTTGAGGGAAAAATAAGAACGTACATTATACAACTCCTTATCTATTAAATTTTTATAATTCTTTTATTTATGCTTATGCATTAAAAGTGCAATTCTGGAAGTGGCAATCAGGCCCTCTCCATGTTACCCCCCCTTCTTGGCCACCCCCTCACTGGGCAGGCACAGCAGCTGCAGAGTCCCCAGCCTGCCCAGCTTATCATACCAGACACTGCCACCATCACCATCTCAGAAGTGGGCACACTGCCAATAGCGACATGATGGTTAGGTTCAGCACCTCGGCAAAAGGAGAGAGGAAGTGGCAGCATAGTGACACCTTGTGTCATGAGAGGCATGAGGCACTGAGCCAGCTGCCGCAGAGAAGCCCAGGTGGCACTTGCCTAGCATCCAATCTCCCCTACTGCCCCTCCTGGCCCACCCTTGTCCCCACATCCTCTCATTTTCTACGGACATGGGTGGGAACACGGCCACTCTGCTGAAAACCCCAATGGCCTTATTTCCATGGAAGTTGGTGTGAGGGGTCAGGACCAGCCCTTGCCTGTCCCAGGCTCCTGACGGTAGATCCCTGCCCTTTCCAGGCTGCTGCGTCTCTTGCGAGGCTGGCCCCGTTCTGAGGCCCCTGGGCAACCCACTGGGGAGGAAGATCCATGATTGGGGCATCTGGAAGACCTGGGTTGTGAAACCCAGTTCTGCTACTAGCTCACTGTTGTAACCTTGGGCCTGAGCCCCCATGAAGTTTCTGTCTGCAGTACCTGACAGCGAAGCATGAAGGCTCAGGTTACCTGAAACCATAAACTGTAATTTTGAGCCTACGGCTTGTCTGAATCTCCCAGGTGCTGAGTTGGCATAATTTCCCAAACTTTCCAGTAAGAAGCAGCATCTAGAACGCTTGTTAATTGGAATGGATACCCAGGTCTTTCTCCTGGAGAGTTGATTCAGTGTATTTGGTGTGGGAGGTTAGAGTCTCATTTTAACCAGTTCCCCAGGTGATTTGCAAGTTTGGGAAAGGCTAGTGTCTTTCATTATGACATTACTGAGTGCGCAAGGTCTGGATGGCTGAAGGAGGTCATGGTCTACTCACTAAATAGAGATGCAAAGGCAGTGTACTTCACTGGGAATCATCAGGGAAGGTTCCGCCTCACTGTGGTGTCCCAGGGGCCTCAGAATGGGGCCAGGAGCATGGGAGATGAGGTAGCCCAGAAGGCCAGGGATCTACCGTCAGGAGCCTGGGACAGGCAGGGTTGGTTCTGGCCCTAACACCAGCTTCCCGGGATACAAGGCTGCTGGGGTTCTCAGCAGAGCCGCCATGGCCACGTCCCCACTGGGAATAGGAAATGAGAGAAGGTGGGGACAGTTGTGTGGTGCTCAGGTTAGCTGGACCACACTCACCTGCCTCCTGGGCTCACTCCCAGCCTCTCTGCAGCAGCCAGCTCCACACTTCAAGAGAAGGTCCAACCTCCTTTAAAACTTAAAAGGCAAGTCTTCTTCCTGAAAGTTTTGGCCCCAACCATGGGTGTACGTTATACACAGGAGGACATTATAAACAATGACATATGGTGGGTCTTGAAAGAGGGAAAAATAGTCACACGGAAATGAAGGGAAAAGGAATTTCAGACAGAACAGAAAAAGCAAATGCAAAGAGGTGGTACGGGGTCCTGGAAAGAGCAAGTCTGAAGCCCAGCTCTAATCACTGACTATCAGAGCAGCCTGGGGAAGCCCCTCAATATCAACCACCTGTCTCTTCATCTGCAAAACAGAAAACGTAAAACCTTTCCCCACAGTATTTTTGTGATGAAATACATAGTAGAAACCAATCTGTGGCCCTACAGCCAGCATATGGATTATTCACCGCCAGTTCGGCTGGAGGGAAGTAGAAAGGAAGGCAGAAAGTGGGCAATTAGTTTGGAGATGTGCTCTGGAACCGTACCATGTTGCCCCTTGAACTCACACTCAGGAGGCTACAGCCCTCGCCTAGCACAGAGCAGGAGGGCAATATCACTGGAGCTTCTGCTTCAGAGCTTCGCTTCAGAGGAACTTCATTTGGTAGCAACTGGAAAGGCAAATTGGAAAAGAGACAGACTGGAGAGACGAAATCCACTTAGGCTTAAAGTTAAACCATTCAAAAAGAATAACAGTGGTGAAAATAAAAACAGAAGGCCAATTCTAGACATTAAAAAATACATAACAGCTAAAGTTTGGTAAGCATGTGGTTTTGGGGTCAGTGGAAATAAAAAAGGAAAAGGGGGGTAAAAAGATAATACTAATTATAGACTTAGAGACCCAAAAGAGGGGGTTTGAAAAGAAAAAAAAAAGATGAATGAAATGACATTTGAGGTTCTAGCAAGACATTTGATTATGGTTCTAAATGCTCAAGGAAATCTTCAAAAGTCAGAGCGCAATCTGGCAATGGTTTACAAACTGGGTCATTTATTTCCTGCGTGACAGTATAGAGCTATTGTGTAATGTCCTCAGTCTGGTTTAGTCATACAGCTTTCCTATTTGCTGGAGTGGAATGGGAGGGCCTATTGGGCCACTTTGGGTAGGCAGAGCTGGTGCGTGGGGGAACCCATGACAGCAACTTGGAGAGCTGCAATGACTCTTTGTCATTTTTTGGCCGCTGATACCACCCCCCTTTCATTCCTTCTGTAGAAATGTCCTCAACATAGGGGTTCTGGTGAGAAGCCAAGCCCTGTGTCTCACTACAAAAGCTGAAGGCGGCCAGATACTCCCTCTCCTACTCTGGGCCGATAGTACACAGACAGGTGTCCTAGGCTTGGCCAAACAGAATGTTTCCACAAGAAAATTTTTGAGCAAGTGACCCAGTGTTGAGGGAGCAGTATCTTCAGCCCTAGCAGTGGCAGCCAACAGCGGCAGACTTCCCAGACCACATCTGCAACATTACCCAGCTCCTTTGGTTTCTGGCCATACTCCTAGTTTTCTAGATTTTGGATCAATTTTTAAAGTTACCCAATATTCTTCTAAGAAATTAGGTTTTCTTTTTCCTGCTTAAGTTATACAAGGTCAGTTTCCATTGCCACAAAACTTCAAAACAAAACTCCTCTTCTACAATCAATTTCTTCTGTATATAGTAAGAAACATTATACAGTGGTAATGAGCCACAACTCCAAAATAAAACTTCTGTAGGTTTTCTACCAGCTCTGTTCCTCACTAGCTGTGTAATTTTTTTTTTCTTTTTTTTGAGACAGAGTTTTACTATGTTGCCCTCGGTAGTAGCTCACAGCTACTCATAGCTCACAGCAACCTCAAACTCTTGGGCTTAAATGATCCTCTTGCCTCAGCCTCCCACCTAGCTGGGACTACAGGCGCCTGCCACAATGCCTAGCTATTTTTTTTTTTTAATTGCTATCATTGTTGTTTTAGCAGACCCCGGCCAGGTTTGAACCCACTAGCCCTGGTGTATGTGGCCCGTGCCCTAACCACTCAGGGATGGGCGCCGACCTAGCTGTGCAATCTTGAGCAAGCCATTCACCCCTGTGCCTCAGTTTCTACATCTGCAAAATCCATAAATCCTCACTGTGGTGGTGTTTTGAGAGTAAATTAGATAATGTGAAGTGTTCACTGCAGGGTTTGACACCTAGTAAGTGTAAATGTCAGGGTGGATTATGACAGTGTGATGACAACAGTGGTGTGTGTGTTCCACGAATAAGCTGTGATCTTTGTCCTTAGCGCTCTGGAACCCAATTGAGGAAGCAAGAGGCACATATATTAAAATTCCGTAAGTAGAAAGAATGACATAGCAAGCCTACATATGACACAGATATAAGTCTCCGACCTGTTGTCTGTAATGTCAGTTGATGAAATGTTCTTGTTTAAACCAACCACATTTATGCCACTGAAATATGAGGCCATACCCTAAAGCCATGGAAAACTTTCAGAGTTTATCTAAGAACTCATGCCAGGTTAAGAGTAAAGGAAAAACTAGCAAAGAAATTTGCTTCAAGCTCGGTAGTATCTGGAATCCAAAAGCTTGTCCCGGGAACATAAGCATGTTCCAGTATCCTCTGTTCTGGTCAGACATACGGAGATCCAAGGCAGAATGAGATTAAAATACGAACTCATAGGGTCCTCCCTGAGGAAATGTGGGAACTAATCCCCCAGGGTGAGGAGTTAACTATAGTCTCCAAAGGCTCTTCTATGGAGGAGAAGGAGGTGCAGAATTCTTGGACCTGCTCTCAGAGCACAAGTCTGAATTATGTGCCTCTTTAAATCTAAGCATGAGTTGCGTGGTGTAGCAATTCTCAATATTCTTCAAAAATACATCCATCCTTTACACCACCTAATATAATTACTCATAGGAATTCAATTTCAGGATCATCTAGCACATTTGCTTTTGGGGATTCAATTTCCTTTTTCCTTCTGAATTTCCAGTTGTCTCAGCATCATTTATTGAAGAAGACTATCTTGCCCTGTGGCTTTGCAGTGCCACTTCTGAAATAAATCGAGTGTCCACATGTGCAAGACTGTTTCTGGGCTCACTTCTGGTCCACTGATTGATCTGTCTGTTCCTACGCCAGCAAAGCACTATCTTAATTGTCATGCTTTTATTATTCATCTTCTTATCAGGTGGTTCAAGTCCCCTCACTTTTTTCTTTCAAATGTCTCAGTTACTCCTAGATCTCTAAATGTTTATATATGTTTTATGATCATCTTGTCAAATTCTATCCCCAAAACCCACAGGCATTTTTACTGGGATTGCATTGAATCTTTAGGTCACCTTAGGACAACAGTAGCATCCTCACAAAATTCAGAAAAGAGTCAATCAGACCTCAACTGGGATGCAGGGGAAGTTTTAACCTGGACTAAATTCCGGGTTTGGGGTATTACAAAGGACTGGGGTTTCTATTTACTGAAAGGCTATGTGCGGTGACTTAAAGAAAACATAAAGACTTATTACTTTAAGTAAGCAGAAAAAGCAGCGACTGTTCCAGCTGGAATCCAGGAGCTGGGAAGACCACTTCTTGTGGATATATTTTAAACAGAATATAAGATACAAAACTGAAGTTTTGTTTTGATAATATCGCACAGTGGTGCTTGTTCAACATGCCAGTTATACCATCCCATATTAACTTATACTTTTCCCTTTTATTAGATATTTATACATATTTCGTTAGGTATATAAGCCATCTTTTGTTACATATATTCCTACTCACTTTCTCTTATATTTTCCTATTGCTTATTATTGGTACATAGAAATTCTCCAGAGTTTTTATGTCAATCTTATATAGTACAAAGAAATTCTCCAATAATTAATTGATACGCTTTTTTAAAATCTCTATGCAGATAATAATGTTAGTCCCAGCTAAATCTCTTCCAGGACTTGTAATGGCATTTGGGGCTCCTGTCCCATGAGGACACTGGGATATCATGTTTGCAGCTCCAATGCCCATAGGAGAGCTGGTTCGTTCTTTGAGCACCTGGGTCTGGCTTAGTTCCCAGACTCCATGGCCTTCAGTCTTCCTCACCTGCAGAAGCTCAATTTCTAGCCATCACTTCCTGCTTTCAGACCATTCCAAGACCAAAGTCAAACAAGTCTAGTGCTTTGGTTTCCATCACCATTTTTTTCATTTCTGTCCCATTTTTATTCCACTGAGAGGAAGATGTTGATTTCAAGCCTGAATATATATATATATTTTTGTTCCATAGTTTCCTATTTACCCCCATTATTATGTGTTTATAAAGAAGTAAATTCATCAAGATATAAATCACCTGTGCCACCTTGTCAGCCGTCAACAGCACAATCCTTACTTTGTCTTGACTATGAACAATGTTTTTAATAAGGTACTGTGTACAAGAAATAAGTGTGAAATTCTAAGAGCTCATAAAGTAAATCATTGATAAAGTAGGAACCAGCATGTCCAAATTTTCATTTGGGATGAAATTTGGATAAACCAGAAAGCCTCTTTTCACCCTTTTCTGGTCCAATATCATAGCCAGTGGCCATACATAGTTACCAAGTGCTTAAAGTATGGATGTGTTACAGCACACATCAATGTGTCCTGGGAGTGAGTGTCAAATATACACAGGATTTCAAAACAATCCAAAAACAAAGCATGTAAAATATTTCGATGATATTTTTAATATTAATAACATTAAAATAATAAGATTTGGTATATACTGTTTAAGTAAAATATATTATTAAAATTCCCTAGAACAATGATACAAAATCAAGTAACTCAGTATAACAAGGACATCTGCTTATTGGTCATATGTTTTCAATCAAGCAATGCAAATACCATTCGTATTTTATAGATTTCTTCTGATGGGAAAAAGTTTAGAATCGACATAAGCAATTTGGACTATGGCCCTGGACATTTTTGCAGTTCCTGTAAATAACAAACTTTGATTTTGGGTAGCACATTCTTTGAACCTGGCTTATTTTGTTCTTCCTTGATTTACTTACGGTACCTCTTTCAACTTCTTTAAAATAATAGATATTTTAATCAGTATATATGAGAAAAACTCAAAAATGCATTCCTTAGTCTCTTACTTAGAAACATACTATTCCCAAAATTATTTTTTTTCCTTAGAGATTACACAGCTTAAACAGCAAGACATTTGAATTTTATCTCAAAACTGACCCTCCTCAGTCCTTCTGGATACTTCCTTGGTGGCAGATACCCTCCCCAGGCTGATGAGGGTAAAACCACCTCGCCAGGTGAACGCAATCTAAATGGTTATCCTCTTCCTGTCCCAACTGAGTAACACCAAACACTGAATTGGTAAGAGGAGTGGTAGAAAGTAGCAAGGAGTCAAGGTTGAGCAAGGCCCATTTCAAGTGATACTAAAGAGCTTGGGAGGCTAAATCTGAGTCCCCAGTAGACACATGCCAATCCATGCCCAGGAGACTATAGTGGACAACCAACGTAATTTCTGGCTTTCCGCTTTGTTAAATGGGTCTCCTTGTATAAACGTGGGCCAACAGTTCACTATTTCCATTATTTTTAAAATAGCTTTAACATCTGTTTTCACAGGCATATTCTCATTCTTCTTTTTTCGAATTTTGTTATTCTTGCCTACAGTTTTGGTTCTTACAGAAGAACTTAAGAATCATTTTGTTGAATTCCCATAGGTTTTGACTAGGTTTGCACTAAAATTTTGAACTTATATCGAGTCCTCTGATTCAAATACATGGTACATCTCTCTGTTTATTCAGGTCTTCTTTGGTATACCTCAATAACTACTCAATGTTCTGCACCTTTCAGCCGGGTGCAGTGGCACACACCTGTAATTCTACCAGTCTCTGAGGCCGAAGCAGGTGGACCGCCTGAGCTCACAGGTTCCAGACCAGCCTGAGCCAGAGCGAGACCTCATCTCTGAAAAAAATAAAAATAAAAATAACCGACTCGACGCCTGTGGCTCAGCGGGCTAAGGCGCCAGCCACATACACCTGAGCTGGCGGGTTCGAATCCAGCCCCAGGGCCCGCCAAACAACAATGACGGCTGCAACCAAAAAATGGCCGGGCGTTGTGGCGGGCGCCTGTAGTCCCAGCTGCTTGGGAGGCAGAGGCAAGAGACTCGCTTGAGCCCAGGAATTGGAGGTTGCTGTGAGCTGTGATGCCATGGCACTCTATCCAGGGTGACAGCTTGAGGCTCTGTCTCAAAAAAAAAAAAAAAAATTGTTGGATAAATATATACAATCCTCATGGAATTCTTTTTTCCATTTCCATGAAAGAATATAAATATTTAAGCCCAATTTTTTTTTTTTTTTTTTTTAGTTACAGTCTTATTATGTTGCCCTCCGTAGAGCGCTGTGATGTCACAGCTGATAGCAACCTCCACCTCTTGGGCTTAAGCAATTCTCTTGCCTCAGCCTCCCAAGTAGCTGGGACTACAGGCACCTGCCACAATGCCTGGCTATTTTGTCATTGTTGTTGTCATTGTTTTTAGCAGGCCTGAGCCGGGTTCGAACCCACCTGCCTCCATATATGTGGCCGGTGCCCTAACCACTTAACTACGGGCACTGAACCATGCACCAAAATTTTTTTTTTTTTTTTTTGCACCAAATATTTTTAACAATAGAGAAAAGCTTTTTCTTTTTTTTTGCAGTTTTTGGCCGGGGCTGGGTTTGAATCCACCACCTCCAGCATTCCGGCATATGGGGCCAGTGCCCTACTCCTTTGAGCCACAGGTACCACCTGAGAAAAGCTTCTTTCTACAAATATGTAAAGAAACAAAACTGCTTTGGAGATGTGTCACCAGACAGATCATAAGAATTATGGGTAGGGGGTATGGGTATAGCTGAAACAACTACAATTGCTGATTATTATAAGTGACAGGTACATTGTAACTCATTGCATTATCTCTCCACTTTCGTGTATGTCTAAATTTTCTCACAATCAAAATTTCTAAATGACATTATTTACAAAAAGACACAAAACTGAACACACAGTATGACCTCTATTATTGTAAAAAAAAAAAAAAAAATACTTGTTCAGTCACTCAACAGATAGGACAAAGGGTTTCATCTGGATAAGATTAAGGATAATGGAGTTTGAGTTTTCTTTTAATTTTAGAGAATTAAACTCTGTTGCCCAGACTTAAGTGCAGTGGAGCAATCATAGCTCACTGTGGCTTCAAACTCCTAGGCTCAAGTGCTGCATCATGCCCAGCTAAGTTTTTTATTTTTTGTAGAGACCAGGTTTCACTATTGTTGCCCAGGCTGGTCTTGAACTCCTGGCCTCAAGTAATCCTCCTGCCTCAGCCTCCCAAAGTGCTGGGATTACAGGGATGAGTCACCACACCCAGCCATGATTCTTCATTCTTTAATCTACTTCTTAATAATTAGGGACCCAATTAGTAGTGAGGGGAACCCATTACTCACAACCAAGTAATAAACATCCTGTCACACCCACACTTCTACCCTCCCCAATATAACCACCTTTCCCACTTCACCTCTTAGTTTCCTTCTTCCATAAATATGAAATCAAAAGAATTTTAAGCATCACACTGGCAGGGGCAAACATGAATTTTTGTTCATGCCTGTAATCCTAGCACTTTATGGGGCTGAGACAGGTGGACTTCTTGAGCTCAGTTCAAGACCAGCCTGAGCAAGTAAGACCCTGTCTCTACTAAAAATAGAAAAATGAGCAAGCGTAGTGGCTCATGCCTACAGTGCCAGCTAGTTGGAAGACTGAGGCAAGAGGATCACTTGGGCCCAAGAATTTGAGTTAGCTGTGAGCTACAATGATGCCATGGCACACTGTACCCAAGGCAACAGAATAAAATTCTCAAAAAAAAAAAGATGAATTTTTGTGAAGAGTTCCATGTCTAAGATTTTACCCTCTATTTATGTCACTACTTCTATAGAAAAATGTAGTTAAAAATCTAAATAACCTTTAAAAGTTTCTCTCAGAATTATAATTCTATTGACAAGTTGGAGACTGCTTCTTAGGCATCCTGCTTTCTGTGGCACCTATTATAATAAGATGCCATTAGCTAAAATTCTGTGTATCTCCCACTGAATTAATAAACCCCTCTCTGGTTGTGTGAAGTCTGTTTCAGGTAATCTGGTGATCCATTTTAATATCCTAAATTAATTACAAGTGAAAATGATTTTAACATCTTTGCTATTTCAACATCCTAACTATGTTGGTGGCCTTGTAGGTTTGATGATGACTATAGCAGCATAGTACACAGTGAGTGAATTAAACACTTTGATCCTGTTTTCTGTATTTACTGTGAATTTCACAAATGAAAACCAGCTGGTATAGTGGCTTACACCTGTAATCTCAGCTTTTGTTTTCTTTTTCTTTTTTTTGAGATAGAGCCTCAAGCTGTCACCCTATATAGAGTGCCATGGCATCACAGCTCACAGCAACCCCCGAGCTCAGCAATTCCGGGCTCAAGCGAGTCTCCTGCCTCCGCCTCCCAAGCAGCTGGAACCACAGGTGCCCGCCACAATGCCCGGCCATTTTTTGGTTGCAGCCGTTATTGTTGTTTGGCTGGCCCAGGCTGGATTCGAACCCGCCAGCTCAGGTGTACGTGGCTGGCGCCTTAGCGGCTTGAGCCACAGATGCCGTGCCTGTAATCCCAGCTCTTGAGAGTCTTAGGCAGGAGGATCTTGTGAGTCCAGGAGTTTAAAACCTACCAGGCAACACAACAAGACCCTGTCTCTATAAAAAAAATTTTAAGGGTGGCACCTGGGGCTCAGCGGGTAGGGCACTGGCCCCATTACATATAGGGAGGTGGGTTCAAACCCAGCGTGGCCAAACTGCAACAAAAAAATAGCTGGGCGTTGTGGCAGGCGCCTGTCCCAGCTATTTGGGAGGCTGAGGCAAGAGAATTGCTTAAGCCCAAGAGTTGGAGGATGCTGTGAGCTGTGTGACGGCGTGGCACTCTACTGAGGGTGACAAAGTAAAACTGTCTCTACAAAAAAAAAAAAAAAAAAAAAAAATTTTTTTTTTTTTTTTAATTAACCCAGGCATGGTGGTCCAGGCCTGTAATCCCAGTTACATGACCAACAGAGCCAGGAGAAGCCAATGAGCCCAGGAGTTGAGGTTACAATGAATTATAATCTAGCCGCTGCACCACAGCTTCGGTAACTGAACCAGACCCTGTCTCTAAAAAGAAAAATATGGCTTGGTGCCTGTGGCTCAACAGGCTAAGGTGCAAGCCACGTACACCTGAGCTGGCGGATTCAAATCCAGCCCAGCCCACCAAATGACAATGACGGCTGCAACCAAAAAATGGCCGGGCGTTATGGTGGACGCCTGTAGTCCCTGCTACTTGGGAGGCGGAGGTAGGAGCGTCACTTAAGCCCAGGAATTGGAGGTTGCTGTAGCTGTGATGCCACAGCACTCTATCCAGGGTGACAGCTTGAGGCTCTTGTCTCAAAAAAAAAAAAAAGAAAAAGAAAGTTTAAGAAAAAAATGACTACCTTGGCAGGGTGCAGTGGCTCACACCTATAATCCTATCACTCTTAGAACCCTGAGGCAGGAGGACTGCTAGATCTCAGGAGTTGACACCAGACTGACCAAGAGCCAGATCATCTCTACTGAAAACAGAGAAATTAGCTGGGCAGTTGTGGCTGGTACCTGTAGTCCTGGCCACTCTGCAGCGTGAGGCAGGGGGATCATTTGAATCCAGGATATTCAGGCTGCAGTGAGCTAGGCTCTGGCCAAGGCACTCTATCCTGCAGCAACTGTAAATTGAAAAAAAAAAAAATACTCTGTCAATTAAAAAAAAAGGGGGGGAAGGAAGGAATAAAAGAGGGTGGCACCTTTAGCTCAAGGAATAGGGTTCCCACCCTCAAATACTGGAGGTGTCAGGTTCAAACTCGGCCCTAGTCAAAAATTGCAAAAAAATTTTGCAGAATGTTCTCAGTGTTTTATTTATTCATTCATTCATTCAATCGTTGATCTCTTCATTTAGTTATTTAGATTCATTTATTTATTTAGAGACAAGAACCTCACTCTGTCACCCTGGTATCAAACTCTTGGGCTTAAGAGCCCTTTTGCCCTCTAGCTGGGACTACAGACACCAGCACCAGCCACATCTGGCTAATTTTTCTTCTTCTTTCCTTTTTTTTTTTTTTTGAGACAGAGTCAAGCTGCCCCCCTAGGTAGAGTGCCATGGCATCATAGCTCACAGCAACTTCCTACTCTTGTGCTCAAGCAATCCTCTTGCCTCAGTTTTTCTATTTTTAGTAGAGACAGGGTCTTGCTTTTTGCTCAGGTTGCTCTCCAACTTGTGAGCTCAAGCGATCCACCCACCTCAGCCTCCTAGAGAGCTAGGATTGCAGAAGTGAGCCTCTGAGCCCAGTCCCAGCAGGATTTTCTACTTTTTTTTTTTAAGTTTTTATTTTTTTGTGGGTGTAGTTTTCTACATATGTGATCATTTCTTTTGCATACAGAGATAATTGTATTATATACTTCTTCCCTTACAGTGCACATACATTTTCTTTCTTCCTTTCTTTCCTTCCTTTTCTTTTGTAGATACAGAGTCTCACTTTTGCGGCGTCACACAGCTCACAGCAACCTCCAACCGCTGGGCTTAGGCGATTCTCTTGCCTCGCTCCCCCAAGTAGCTGGGACTACAGGCACCCACCACAACGCCCGGCCATCTGCCGAAGCGGGGCCTGAACCCGCCACCTTCGGTATATGGGCCGGCGCCCTACTTGATGAGCCACAGGCGCCGCCCTAGATTTTCTACTGTTAAGAGAGACTGTGTCTACCCTCTTGCTCAGGCTGGTCTTCAACTCCTAAATTCAGTGACCCACCCACCTCCGCCTCCCAACGTGCTAAGATTACAAGCATGAACCACTAAGTCCAGCCCAGCCTATGTTCTCAATGTTCTAAAACTCAAATTCTTGGCTTGGTGCCAAGAATTAGCTTAGCCCAAGCGGCTAAGGCGCCAGCCACATACACCAAAGCTGGCGGATTCGAATCCAGCCCGGGCCTGCCAAACAGTGACAACTACAACCAAAAACATAGCGGGGCGTTGTGGTGGGCGCTTGTAGTCCCAGCTACTTGGGAGGCTGAGGCAAAAGAATCGCTTAAGCCCAGGAGTTTGAGGTTGCTGTGAGCTGATGTGACAGCACTCTACCCAGGACGACAGCTTGAGGCTCTGTCTCAAAAAAAGAAAAAGAAAAAAAAACTCAAACCCTTAAAGATGTGGCTATTGATCTACCACATCAATAATTATACTGTATTTTTAGTTTATTATTATTTATTCTCTCAATTTCGGAAACAGAGTAGAAACTGGAGGGTAGACTCTGGGCTCAACGTATGCAAGAACTCAAAGCTGCCTGCAAAGAGAAATCACAGGGACAGAGAATAGGACGTGGAAAGATTTCCAGTGGCCTATGACTTCCCAAAAGTCCATCTTCTTCAAAATATCGCTGATCCGTTTCCTGGAATACAACCCTGGAAAAGTCACAATCCCTAGCATAAGCCTATGGGTATGAATTCCTATTACATGAGTTCGGAATGCTATCAGCAAACATGGAGATTTATGAACCTTTTTCTCACACCTTACCCCGCCAAGCACTGTGAGGCAGGCACAGTGATTACTGTCCCTGTTTTTCAGGTGTGGAACTCCAGGCTCAGAGGTTTGTAACTCGCACGAGGCCACAGAGCAGGTGGCAGGTCACAAACTCCAACACTGAACCACAATTCCGCAGAAGTCACTCTTAGGGAGGGAGGGCTAATCCCCGGACTGTAGCCCCCGGCGGCTCCAAAGAAGGAGGCCGCTTCCCTCCCGCCTTCACACACTCCCCCATACCCTCCTTCCCCAGGAGGCCAGCTGGGGTAATTCCGCTCCGGCACCCGCCTCGAGACCTCCTGGCCGCCTAGCTAGCCAGGAATCCCAACCCGCCTCGACGCGGCGCAACAAACTCACCGCTCCGGCCCGAACAACGCTACGCCGGAAGCCCCGCCCAGCCACCGAAGGCCGCCGAAGTCCTTCCGCCGCGCTCTGCGGCCACGCAGAATCGTTCCGGCTACTGCGCGCGGAAGCTGTCCTAGGGAGGCGCTCGAGAGGAACGAGTCCCCAGAGCAGATTCGGGTATAGTACAGGTAGGGACCACCCGCGCGCCTTCCAGCTGAGTTTCACAAAGAACTGCCAAGAGTGGAGTGGTCACCATTCTCTCTGGGTAGGTCAGATGCTCAGCAGCAACCTACTTGGGCTCCAAGGAACTTGATTCTGTTTTGTTTTGTTTTGTTTTGAGACAGCCTCAAGCTGTCGCCCTGGTTAGAGTGCTGTAGCATCACAGCTCACAGCAACCTCCAACTCCTGGGCTCAAGTGATTCTCCTGCCTCCACCTCCCAAGGAGCTGGGACTACAGGCGCCCGCCACAACGCCCGGCTCTTTTTTGGTTGCAGCCGTCATTGCTGTTTTGGCGGGTCCGGGCTGGCTTCGAACCTGCCAGCTCAGGTGTATGTGGCTAGTGCCGCTTGAGCCACAGGCGCCGAGCCCTTGATTCTGTTTTTAAAGGTTGAGATGAAAGACTATGACCACTCTGTTGCTCTTACTGTTGATTGAACAAATCCGTCGAGTACCAACTTCGCACCTGATAGAGTTCTAAGCACTGAGGAAATAGCAATAAAAAACTGACAAAAATCCTTGCCCTCGTGGAGTTTTCCTTCTAGGAGGTCCTGAAGGCTATGAAGAAAAATCACATATTCTGTAAAATGACAAGAGTGGGCTCAGCGCCCATAGCTCAGTGAGTACGGCGCCAGCCACATAAAGCCAGGCTGGGGGGCGTCCGGGCCAGTTAAACAACAATGACGACTGCAGGCTCGGCGCCTGTGGCTCAACAGGCTAAGGCGCCAGCCACGTACACCTGAGCTGGCGGGTTCGAATCCAGCCCAGGACCGCCAAACAACAATGACAGTTGCAACCAAAAAATCGCCGGGCGTTGTGGCAGGCACCTGTAATCCCAGCTACTTGGGAAGCAAGCAAAGGCAGGAGACTCGCTTGAGCCCAGGAATTGGAGGTTGCTATGAGCTGTGATGTCACAGCACTCTATCCAGGGTGACAGCTTGAGGCTCTGTCTCAAAAAAAAAAAAAAAAAAAAATGACAACTGCAACCAAAAATAGCCAGGCTTTGTGGCAGGCACCTGTAGTCCCAGCTAATTAGGAGGCTGAAGCAAGAGAATCACTTAAGCCCAAGAGTTTGAGGTTGCTGTGAGCTGTGACACTACAGCACTCTACTGAGGGCCACATAGTGAGACTCTGCCTTAAAAAAAAAAAAAGTGACAAGAGTGCTATAGGGAAAAATTAAGCATCCAAGGGGAAAGAGTTGCAGTCAACTATTTTAAATTGCACGCGAACTTTATGGACACCCTATATTGGGTGCTCAGAGGAGTCCTAACACAGTTCCTCCAGCAGGACCCGAATGCTGGAGAGAGTTAACCCCTCTGATACCTGGGAGAAGAGCTCTCTAAGCAAAAGGAACTTTAAGGGCAAAGCCCGTGAGGTAGAACCACACTAGTATGTTTGAAGGACTACAAGAGTGAAGAGGAGGTGAATGGTGGGAGCTGAGATCAGAAGTGTAAGGTGGGGGTGAGCAGTTTTGAGTAGTGTAAGAACTTTGGATGAGAAGGAATTATGATGGCTTAGACCAGTGTAGTATGTATGGCAGTGCAGCTGGTGAGAAGTGATTGATAGGATTCTAAATCTTGCTGCTAAACTGGGTGTGTGTTATGAAAAAAAAGAAATCAGTGACGACTTCAATGTTTTTAGCTGAACCCCTTCAAGTTTGGAGTTGGAATTACTAAGAGGTTGGGGAGTGGGTAAGATTAGCTCATTTTTGGACAAGTTGTTTGTGATTCCTGTTAATGCAAGTGAAATCTCTATCATTTCTCACACTTGAGAAGAGAATCAGAAAAAGGGAAGACCAGGGACAGGAGGGGAAGACCAGAAAGGAAAAGCACAAGCTGGGGTCTCTTTCCTCCCCCAACAACATATTCATTCCCTCCCTTGCTTGTATTATTTTTTTAGCACCAAATTCTTCCCATCTCTGTTTTGCCTTTAGCAAAAGTATAAACAAAAGGTATCCTGCACAGTAGTGGGAGGAAAAAGACCTGGATTTAAATTCAGCCTCTTAGGTGGCGCCTGTGGCTCAGTGAGTAGGGCGCCAGCCCCATATACCAAAGGTAGTGGGTTCAAACCCGGCCTCGGCTGAACTGCAAACAGAAAAATAGCCAGGCATTGTGGTGGGCGCCTGTAGTCCCAGCTACTCAGGAGGCTGAGGCAAGAGAATCACCTAAGCACAGGAGTTGGAGGTTGCTGTGAGCTATGTGATGCCATGGCACTCTATGGAGGGCGATAAAGTGAGACTCTGTCTCTACAAAAAATCAGCCTCTTATACATTAGTTGGATGACTTCAAGCAAGTCACGACCCATGCTTGTAAACTGATCCGTAAAATGGGGGTCGGGGGTATCCACATCTAACCTACTTAGTAGCATTTCTATATCAGTATCATGTCCTCTCAGGGAAAAGTTCTTACTGTTTGGGGTTTTTTTGAGACAGAGTCTCAAGCTGTTGCCCCAAACTGTTGCCCTGGGTAGAGTGCCGTGGTGTCACACTCACAGCAAACCTCAAACTCTTGAGCTTAAGTGATTTTCTTGCCTCTGCCTCCCAAGTAGCTGGGACTACAGGTGCCCGCCATAACACCTGGCTATGTTTTGGTTGTAGTTGTCATTGTTGTTTGGCAGGCTCAGGCTGGATTCAAACTCGCCAGCTCTGGTATATTGTGGCTGGCACCCTAGCCACTGAGCTACAAATGCCGAGCCACTGTTTAGTTTTCATGTTGTCTTTGCATGAACAAAATTTTATTTTATTTTGAAAAGAAAATATTTTGAGACAGAGTCTCACTATGTCACCCTCAGTAGAGTGCCATGTGTCAAAACTCACAGAAACCTTCACACTCTTGGGCTTAAGCAATTCTCTTGCCTCCACCTCCCAAGTAGCTGGGACTACAAGTGCCCACCACAACACCCGGCTATTTTTTGTTGTTGTTGTCACCGTTGTTTAGCAGGTCCAGGCCAGGTTTGAACTCAACAGCTCTGGTGCTATAACCACTGAGCTATGGGTGCTGAACCTATTTATTTTTTGAGAAAGAGTCTTACTTTGTCGACCTCGGTAGAGTGCCGTGGCATCGTACTTCAAGCAACCTTCAATTCTTGGGCTCAAGCGATTCTCTTGCCTCAGCCTCCCCAGTAGCTGGGACTACAAGCTACTGCCACAAGGCCCATCTTTTTTTGTTTGTTTGTTTTGCAGTTCAGCCGAGGCTGGACTTGAACCCGCCACCTTCGGTATATGGGGCCGGCGCCCTACTCGCTGAGCCACAGGAGCCGCCCCCATCTTTTTTTTTTTTTTGTAGAGACAGAGTCTCACTTTATCACCCTCTGTAGAGTGCAATGGCATCACATAGCTCACAACAACCTCCAACTCCTGGGCTTAGGAGATTCTCTTGCCTCAGCCTCTTGAGTAGCTGGGACTACAGGCGCCTGCCACAACGCCCTATTTTTGTTTTGCAGTTCGGCCGAGGCCGGGTTTGAACCTGCCACCTTCAGTATATGGGGCCAGGACCCTACTCGATGAGCCACAGGCACCGCCTCAAGGCCTATTTTTAGAGAGTTTCGCTTTTGCTCAGGCTGGTCTCGAACCTGTGAGCTCAGGTTTTTCCTTTCCTTCTCTTCTGACCATCCTATTCAAAGATGTAATGCATTCGTATAGTCAAAATCCTAGACCCAAGTTTCTTAGTTGTTTTTTATCCATCAGTATGGGAAAACTTTTTTTTTTTTTTTTTTTTAAGAAAAACCAGGCTGAGCCTGGTGGCTCATGCCTGTAATTCCAGCACTTGGGAGGTCAAGGCGGGTGGATTACCTGAGCTCACATGTTCGAGACCAGCCTGAGCCAGAATGAGACCTCATCTCTAAAAATAGCCAGGTACTGTGGCGGGTGCCTGTGGTCCCAGCTACTTGGGAGGCTGAGACAAGAGAATCACTTAAACCCAGAAGTTTGAGATTCCTGTGAGTAATGATGGCACTCTACTGATGGTGACAAACTGAGACTCTGTCTCAAAATGAAAGGAGGGAGGGAGGGAAGGAAGGAGACAGAAGATTCGTCAATAAATTTAAAGTGTATTTGTGAAGAGAGGAAGCTGAAATATTTCAACTTTTCCCAACTGTAATATTAGCAGGCATGTGTAGTGCATGGCTATAGTCATGGAAGGCAGAAGCAGGAAGATCACTTGAGCCCAGGAGTTTGAGGTTACAGCAAGCTATGATGATGCCAGTGCATTTAGAACAGAGTGGGACCCTACTCTGTATAGATTTAGACATTTAGATTTAAGACTCAACTAGGATAGTTCCAAGCAAAACAAAATATGCATAAATCCATGGTAATCTCTAGGCCTAATTGTGACTAATATTCTAATCATGTATGAAGTGGTAGGGTAAGTCATCTAACCCAGGCAAATGTTTTTCCAACTTTTTAAACAAAAAGGTAATTATAAAGAACAGGACAACCTATTCTTTGACCATGGGTGGCTAGACATAATCCATGAGGTTAGAAAATTCATGAACAGCTCAACCAGTGGAATCAAACTGGTTGAATATATGAGAATAGAAGGCCCACCCTGAAAAGCATGTAACTTGAAAGATTGGGAGGGATGAACCTGTCTATTCCAATACATTCATTCATTTATACACCGAGTCTCACTCTGCTGCCCAGGCTGGAGTGCAGTACCAAAATCGTAGTGCCTCCTGAGTGGCTGGTACTACCAAGGCATGCCTACACTTGGCTAATTTATATTTTAAGTAGAGATGGGGTCTGGTTGTGTCTGATCTCAAACTCCTGACCTCAAGGGATCCTCCCATCGTGCTGGGATTATAGGCATGAGACACTGTGCAGGGCCAATGCCAATACCTTTACGTGGAAACCAATCATAACAGACAGACTCATTTAAAACCTCCAGAAATGGGCTCGGCGCCTGTGGCTTAGCAGGCTAAGGTGCCAGCCACGTACACCTGTGGCAGGTTCGAATCCAGCCCGGGCCTACCAAACAACAATGACGGCTGCAACCAAAAAATGGTCGGGCGTTGTGTGGAGGGCGCCGGTAGTCCCAGCTACTTGGGAGGCGGAGGAAGGAGACTCGGTTGAGCCCAGGAATTGGAGGTTGCTATGAGCTGTGATGCCACAGCACTCTATCCAGGGTGACTGCTTGAGGCTCTGTCTAAAAATAATAATAATAAATAAATAAAATAAAATCTCCAGAAATGACAAGAGTATCCAGTTAATCATGAGCATATATAATCACTATTTGTTCCGTTCTAAAAAGCATTTGTCCATCATCTATTGATGTCAAAATGCCAAGCCTAATGCATTACCTGCCTAGAATCCAAAAGATTCACTTCCTAAGGCTGCACCCAACATAGGCCAAACATATTGAATTGAATGGCACTTTTTTGAGACAGAATCTCACTATGTTGCCCTCAGTAGAGTGCCATGCTGTCATAGCTCACAGCAACCTCCAGCTCCTGGGCTCAAGTGATCTTCTTGTCTCAGCCTCCCAGTAGCTGGAACTACAGGTGTAGTTTTTAGAGACAGGGTCTCACTTTTGCTCAGGCTGGTCTGGAACTCCTGACCTCCAGCAATCCACCCATCTCAGCCTCCCTGGGTGCTATGATTACAGGCGTGAGCCACCACGCTCAGCCCTGACATACACTTTTAAAAAGCCAAATTTTGTTTTTAAAAATGTGTTAAAGGTTGGCCATGGTGGCTTATGTAAGTAACCCTAATATTCTGGGAGGCTGAGGAAGGAGGATCCTTGAGCTCAGGAGGTACAGACCAGCCTGAACAAGAGAGAGACCTGGCTCTAAAAAAAAAATAGTTGGGCATTGTAGCGGGCACCTGTAGTTCCAGCTAGTCAGGAGGCTGAGACAGGAAGATCACTTGAGCCTAGGAATTTGAGGTTGCTGTGAGCTAGGCTAATGCCACGGCACTCTAGCCATGGGGGACAGAGGCTATCTTCAGGCAAAAAAAAAAAAAGTGTTTCAACTTCTGGCTTTGGGAGATAGGGGTAGCTGGACGTATTTCCTTTGGGATAAACACTAGGTCACACATTAACTACCCTCTTAACTATGAGATTACAAATGTTTTTTGTAAATACAAAAAACTGAGGATTAGAGAAGCTAATTTTTCCACGGTCCAACAGCAAGAATAGGACAACACATGCAAGCAGGTCCCATGGAATCAACTGGAAATTCTGGGGAGACATTTTTTCGCATTTTGTCACATACACAAATTATAGTTACATATCCATGTTCTTTTTTTTTTTTTTTTTTGAGACAGAGCCTCAAGCTGTCACCCTGGATAGAGTGCTGTGGCTTCACAGCTCACAGCAACCTCCAATTCCTGGGCTCAAGCGAGTCTCCTGCCTCCGC
>CAUYON010178417.1:0-50716 GCA_963573935.1 Arctocebus calabarensis
GACTGGGAGAGAAACGGAGAGAGCTTCTCTCTCCCCACTAGAATTTTCTCCCTCTAACAGATGCCTTAATGTTTTCTGTATTCTTTTCTTTCTTTTCTGTGAATAAATTCTGTCTTACAAAAATTAAAAAAATAAATAAAAAAAAAAAAAAAGATTTGCACTGGTAGAAGGAAGAATATTAGGATATGAGGGGGACATTAACTAGGAATAAAACACATGGGCAGATGCGAACAAGAAGAGTTTTGAAATAGTAAGGTGAAGTACAGTAATAGTATTTAGTCTCAGGATGCTTACTGTAATGGAATGATTTTTAAACAAAAAATGATCTTAATATGTAAGAGCATGATTATTAGCACTGAGGGATTTAAGTTAATGAGAAAATATTTGGCTCTAAGAAAAGAATGAAGTGGTCTTGTGGCTCAGGTTTCCAGGGGCAATTATGGTTTCTGCTACACAGAGTTGAAATTGCCTGTGAATAACGTAATGAAGGTGCTGGTTTGTGTGGGTGTTTATGATACTCCTGGACTCCACTGGGACTCTCGATATGATAGTCCTTCTGAGATTTTTTATTACAAAATCATAATGAACTGATACTAAGAAAACTGTAAAGATCACATTGTTCTGGTAATCTTTCAGAAGATACAATCAATGGCATTGGTGGGCACACTCCTTGTGTACTTTGAGATACCATTCACTAAGGTCCAGGAGATTGCTCTTCTGAAAAAGGTATGTGAAAGCCACAAGCAGAAGTGCTTACATCTGGGTTTTATTTTAATTTTATCTTAAATGTGCTCAATCATGAAGAAAATGATCTATTTAAGTATGTGAGATAGAAGAGAAAAGTTATGTGTCTCTGATTTTGTGTTCTATGATAAGAATTATTCTTTCATTATTGTGTATTGCAGTTCAAAAAATGAGAGCTTATGTGAACTAAAATAAAATAAAAAATCTTAGCCCTCCCCCACTGACTGACAGATTAGACTTTCCGCTTGGCCAAGGGGATCCCTAAAACTGAGTTTCTAGACATGAGAAAGGAGATCAGTCAGGCCTCATCAGGCCCCCTTCCCTTCTTAGAGATGTGCCCTTTGCAAGTCGCTATCAGGCCTAAGGCTATGACAGACCTTCCTTCAGATCTGAATAGACATAACAGCCACTTGAGTTTGTTAGACACTTTGTCCAACAGACCTTTTATCTTAACATTTCTTTTCACTGATTCTTGGTCTTTTGCAAAGCCAAACTCTTTCAGCCAATTGTCAGCTGAAGAATTTTTAAACCCATCTACAACCTATAAACTTCCCTTTCCAGATGTCCCACTTCTGGGGCTAAACCAACGTTTCCCATGGATTGATGTCTGACCTCACTTGTACTCCCTGTCTCCCTTAAATGTATTAAATCAAACTGTAACCCCACCTCTGGAAGGCCACGTATTCAAGGCTTCTTCAGTGTGGCTCTGGGTCATGGGCCTCAAATTTGGCTCAGAATTAGCCTCTATAAATTAATTTACAGAATATGGCTCCTTTCCCACCTAAAATATGGCTCTTCAACATGCTGAACTAAAGAAGCCCCCAAATTTGTGACCTCTTCTCCTACATGCCCTCAGCCCCTTCTGTCAACCCCTCAAGCACAGGATGAGACTTTTGTCTAATAGGCCTTTATCTGCATAAGGAATGGCCCACCCAAAGAACACATTTGCCTTCCAGGTCCTTTTGGAAATCTCATAATTGATCCCAAAGAAGAACGAGAAATGCAATTACCCCTGATAGACTCTTATCACACAGTAATGTCTGACTCTTGGGCTCATTTGGAAGTTATTTCTATCTGCCAGGATCTATTTATTCTCGGCAGTAATCACTTACTCTTCTTGGATTTTCTATATTTTCCCCATCTCTACTCTCATTGTAGAAAAGGGTACATGGTCATCCATACCCCATGGAGTTGTTGGGATATCATTCTCCTGCCATTCCTTTGTGTTTTTCATATTAAATAAATCCAAGTAATTTTCTTCTACTATTCTGTACAGTGCTGGTTCGTTTTCATCAAATCATTGGAGGGTGGAGAGAAAGCTTTCCTTGGACCACTACATATGCTTACACATGGATTTGAAATTTCAGTAAAAATCTTGGCTTAAAGCTCTGGGTATGCAAATAAAACTGAAGTAGCCACCAGGCACTCCTGGGGGACATTTAACCATATCTGGAGACTTTTCTCCTTTCCGTAACTGGGAGTGGGGTGCTCCTGGCATCGCAGGGTAGAACCCAGGGATGCTTTGAACCTTCTCTGAGGCGAGAACCACTCTGCCATGGCAAAAAGTCATCCAGTCCTGAATGTCAACAGTGCCAAGACGGAAATACCCCCTTCCTCAAACTAACGAGATAATTGTGCATTTTTAGATAAATAAGTTTATATATCTCATGGAGTAAAGAATAGACATAAGTAATTTTTTACCCCCCAAAATATTTAAGATAGTAAATAAGTCATCATGGAAAAAAATGTAAAGATTATTCCAACAATAATAATGGCATTTTTGCACACTAAAAGCACTTTTAAAGGGAGACATACAAGGCATGCTGCAAATGTTAATGTATTCTGACTATTACTCCAGCAAGCAACATGGCCTGTTCCAGTTCACTAATGAAAGAACATGCACACCAAGGTTAGAGGTGACCCTGGCAGGGTTGTTGAGTGAATTTATAATGCAACCTAAGCCAGATTTGTTGAGGATCTAATTTTCCTTTATGATCAAATAATGTTATCTCTCAAATAATTTTTAAGGCAGTTGGTCATGATAAATTTATCTCTGAACATAAAATTGTACTACTTTATAAATATAAATATGCAACAAGGTGGGAAGTGAGTTGGGATATGTCGCATTTGTTTATCATTTAATTATTTGATTCCTTGTTTAAAGAAACTGAGCTTATTTGTATCCACACATTCCAATTATAGAGAATTTCCAAATTGGTGGCCTTCAGGGGATATAAAGTTAATTAATTGTTAATTCACTCAAAATAATGAATATATTTCTATATGTAAAATTGCAGAAATAGAATACTGGCTACTTGGTTTGGATATGCAACGATAAGAAGTATAATGCCTTCACATAATGCCAAAGAACCTCTTTGGAGATACATAATCAAAGAAATATAGAAAAATTATCCTGATAGACTTGGAGAAGGCATAATCTACCATAGAACACACTTAAATATTGCTGAATTAGTTTGTATTCACAAATACAGACAGAGGGATTTTTTTTAATTCTTGGAGATATTTTAAAAGAATTTAATGTAACAAATAAGTATTGCATATTTTTTACATGTCAGAAGGCTGTGAATCCTGCACCTGTGATCTGAGATTCTAAAATAGATGCTCTGTCATCAACTAAGATGGGCTCTAAAGCTAAGGAAAGAACATTTGTCTTTGGATCCAGGATTCAGGGCCCAGCTGAATCAAGGCAAATTTCTAAGTTTCTTTGGCTACAAGAGAAAACACACTATTGCTAAACTTTCTCACAATAGGAGCTGTGAGGCAAATTATGACATCTTCACTCTGATTTACAACCCAGTCTACTGGAAGTCTGGTTGGACACTCGAGGACCAGCCTCACACTCTTCTCTGACATCCAACTGGAGACGTTCATCCAGTTTCAGCCAGCTTAGAACAAGTGAACACAAACTGTATTTCTTGTGTTCACCTCTGGAGATAAGAGCCAAATACTACCCCATTTCAATGCTAAAACCCCACTGAACATGGAGTGCATGTTACATAGCTGTTTACGCATTACACATACACTCAGTTCCTCTCACAAAAATGTGTACTTTTTCCTTGAACTTGCCTAATATTTGTGACTTTATTTATAATATGGTCCCCATGAGGCATAAAAACTGACTGTGGTCCTTTCCGTCTTTAAAGAGACAGCAACTACTTTGTCTATACCACAGATAATCTCTTCCCAATTGGTAAACTGTTATCACCAGCAAAGCTGTCCTTTCTAATATTTAGCCATCATAATGGTCTTCTGGATGGCATTGCCCTCTTCACATATTTATTAAAAGTATTTTTAATGTGAATTAATGCATAACTATAAAGCTAAGTAGAGGTATGTTCCCAGAGAATAAGCCCTTTTGTGGAATTAATAGAAAGAGTGCAAGAACGATAAAAAATAATGCGTAGAAGAAAGAATAAATAATCAGCAAAAAATGTTTTATGTTAATATTTCAATCTTTCTCTCTTTGACACCTGTCTCTTATTCAGAGCACACGTTATATTCTAATTTGTCACAATTATTCATAAAAATGGCATTTATTATGTTTTAGTAACTAAGTACTTTAGAATTATCTTTCTGAAATTTCACATTTTTGCCATTTGGGTGTTATTAGAACATGGAGGAACATAAAAAAATTCAAGTTATAACTTATCCTGGGCCACACAGATACTATGCATTAAACCAGGAATGGGTATTATTTCTCACTGCAGGTCTCAGACTCTTTTCTTGTGTATATCTTATTGTTCTTACAATAGGAGCACATGGAAAGCCTCCCCTTCCCCCCACTGAATGTTCTCTGAAAATAACCTGATAAAGGGAAGATTAGCAGGAAAAAAGGGTGTAAGCACAGGGGAATCCCAGAAGAATGATTACTTAATAATCCAATAAAATCCAGATGCTTTTTACATAGACGAAAGGAAGATGGAGGTTGTAGAGTAAATGATTGTAGGAAACCTGAGTGAGCAGATAGTCTGAGCATAAGCAGATAACTGTAACAAACCTCACGGAGCCCTGGGGAGGTGGTGGAAGGGGGCGCTGGGCAGCACTGTCAGCAAAGGTTGTTCTATTAGTAGGGAAAGCCTCCCAGGTGATCTCTTAGACCTGCCTCTTCTCTGAGGGTTAATCTATCATTATTTGATGAGAATCCTGGGGATGGTGTCTTAAGATGAAGCATTCTGTATGCCAAGATGCCATGTTATGAGGTACAATTTTCTGTAGCTCAACACCACAATATATACCCATATTCAGGGCACCTTGGTATACCTCTTGTACAGTAAGTCTAATGTAGAGCAATAATGCATAATGAAACGTGTTGTCAGGAACCACCCAGTGTGGCGACACTTTCCTAATTCAAACTCTTTGACTTAGGATTTTGGAAAAATTTAACTTACATCCCCGTCTCTCCTCAACATGTAGTATTTCACTTATGATCTTTAATATATTCAATAAATACATTCAAGTATGTTGGGACCCTTGTATGTGCTAGATATTTTTTTGTTTTCTCATATTGTAGCCCTTAGCAGAGTGCCATGTTATTACAGCTCATAGCAACCTCAAACTCTTGGACTCAAGTGATTCTCTTGCCTCAGCCTCCCAAGTAGCTGGAACTACAGGTGCCCAACACAATGCCTGGCTATTTTTAGAGATGGGAAGTTCTCACTCTTGCTAAGGCTGATCTCGAACCTGTGAGCTCAGACAATCCACTGCCTCACCGTCCCAGAGTGCTAGGATACAGGCATGAGCCACTGCACCTGCCCAGTATTTTGTTGAGTTTTGAGAATGCAAAAGTGTTTTTTTTAAATATGGATTTTTTTTTATCTCTAAGACTTATAGATTAGGAGTGATCAGCATGTGTTATAAAAATAATAAGGTTGTGATAAACCTGTGTTTTGCTATAATTTTGCTTATAAAGGGGAAGACGTAAAAAAATCAGATAAAAAGAAAATGCTTCCTATCTAAAGATATTCATAGCTTGGTGGTTCACAGCAGCTGTGCACAGGATGAGAGGGCATTGCAGGCGGAAGGAACAGCTTGACCGAGGCCCACACAGGTCAATCATCAAAGCAAGTTGAGGGAAAGGATGGAGATTCACATCATTCAGTATGACGGGACCACAGGTGGAGGTGAGATTGGTCAGTAAAAACAAAAATGGACAGGAAAAGCTGGCTGATGCCCCTTTGCAGGTGGTTTATATATGTTTTAACTGAGAATTTTTTAAAGAATGTTTTAATCTATAAAAGGATATAATGGAGTTGTTTTTAGTGTTACAAATGCCGACAATATGGAAAATGGCTAGAAAAGGATGATTAGAATGGACTAGCCTGTTTGTAGTTTGAATAAGAATTGCTGAGGGACTAAATATGGGGGAGGCAGGACCTGGAGAGGAGATATTGGACATGACAAATGTACAACCAGAATGAAGAGTACAATGATTAATTAAAGAAATGCAAACAAAGCAACAGATTGAGAATCACATCCTTTCTATGACAGTTAAAACTACCTACGTATACATGCCACAGGTAGTACAAGATGGACTGTGTGTTTCTGATCCCAACTTCTGTTTCCTTCTCCCTGGGAAGCATTTGTCTAAGAGACCAACAGGGGTTGTCCAGGTCAGTCCTCTTCTTTTTCTGGTTTCGCTCCTCCTCGGCTGAACCCCTTCTGAATGGCTGACTCAAGTCTACACCAGGGTGTGGAGCTTCAGTCTGAGCCAGGGGAATCTCAGTCTTTCCTGACAACTGATGAGCTCATGCTAACTATACTCATAAAGCAATCATCTTCCTCACCTGCTCTGGCAAAATGCCTCCTGAGCACCTCCTTCTAAAGCAAGAGTTGTGAATAAGAGTACATTGAATTGAACCTGCATCTAATGGAAAGAGAAGGCTAATAATAAAGGAAAAGACTCAGAACTCAGAGTAAAAGTACTTATGACAGCAAATTGGGGCACCTGGAACTAAGTTTTACAGCTTTGGAGCTTGATGTACTCTTAGCAATTATCTAATCCCAAATCCTTCTTTTATAGAGAAAGAAACTAAATCCTGAGAGGTTTTAATGAACTTGTGGCCATTCAACTAATTAATGGTAGACCTAGAAATAGTATTAAACTATTCTGACCTGAAATGTGGTGCTATTACCTTTTATTAACCTAGTGAATTCAAGAAAAGCTCAGATAGAAATTTTGGAAAGTCGTACTAAAAAAGATTTAGCTTGGAATCAGAAAGAACTCCCAAAGCTCACATGATGTTCCAAAAAATAAATATGACTTATGTTCTACATTGGGTAAAGTTGGATTCCTCATTTACAGACCTCTAACCCCTACTGGTATATGGCTTTTATATGGTTTTTATAGGCCTGCGATAAAGTAGCTTTCATTTTGTTTTATTTAACTGACCTGATAGGAAGCTCATAGGTTATTATATAATTTCTTACAGCTGTGACCACAGCCTCAATTAAGAGAGTTTAGTATTTCACTCTATTTGTTAAAAAAGTATTATTTGCCTGAACCATTACAGCACTTTGAGCCTTATAATAGGAAGCCATTTTGGAGCAAGGACAGAGTAACTTAAAGTTATTTTTCAGATACATATATACTAAGTTCTAAAGCCATCAACAAATATATTGATAATGAGATGTGACTGATAAATTAGAAAAATATACTTTTCTATATTAAGCTAAAATCATAAAAAACAATGATCCACTTCTGAATGTGTGTTTGTGTAAAAGATAAAGGTATATGTCTGTTCTTTAGATTTGCAGCAATATTAAAGTTTCAAACAATATACTACAGCTAAAAGTATAAATATATCAACTTTTATTTGTATAGTTTAGCCTTTATGAATTTGAAAACATTCAAGTTGCTGGAAACTTGTTTTTTGCCTTCCCAGCATCAGTGACTTTATGTAGAGATAAACAAGAGTAAAAAAATCAAACACCTTGCAAGCTCCGACTCCAGGGGGGCTCAGGGCTGACTTGATGGTGTTCGTATGTTTTCAACATTATGTTTACATATGTTGGCTTCTTGAAGCTCTGGATTCTTGCATTATTTTGTGCTATTTATACTCCTTAAAATTCCGTAAAAACTGTGTGAAAGCTTAGTTTGCATATTTGTCCCAAAACTCGTATTGTTACACATTTATGCTCTTCAAATGAGCAATTGCAATGTAAATGAATGTGGTCTTTTAAAGAGTAATGCTAATGTGCAGATTGCAGCTTTTATCTAAGCTGAAGCAACCTGTAGCAATCCTGCTTTTGATGAGAATTCTTTCTTTCCTTGCTACTGAATGTGCCCTTCAGGTTAGGCACTTTCTGCTGGGTGTAACCACGGAATCCCAAGTTGAGGATCCAGTCAAAAGGATTTGGTTAAGATGATCAGAGAACTCCTGACTTTCAATGACTTAAGCAAAAAAAAGATTAGCTTTCACTAATTCCCTGTTTCTTAGACAAGTTGCCAGGAGGCTCCATCCTCTGTAGTCACTCCGGATCACAGGCAGATACGGGAGAATAAAAGTATTGTATTGACAGTTAAATGTTAAATTTTAATGCTTTACCAGCAGCTCATTGGCTAAAATCAGTCACGTGCCCCTTTGCACCCACAAGGTGGGCCAGAGAGTAATGTCCTAGAATCTGACCTGAAGGATGAGGGTCAAAAATATTTGGTCAACAGCCAGGCGCAGTGGCTCATGCCTGTAATTCCAGCATTCCGGGAGGCTAAAGTGGGAGGATCACTTGAGCTTAGGAGTTTGAGAGCGGCCTGAGAAAGAGTGAGACCTTGTCTCTACCAAAAATGGAAAATGTGGCAGGTGCCTGCAGTCTAAGCTACACTCAGGACTCAGGTAGGATTGCTTGAACCCAGGAGTTTGAGGTTGCTGTGAGCTATGATGATATCACAGCACTCTACCCCAGGTGACAGAGTGAGACTCTACCTCAGAATAAAACAAACAAACAAAAAAATGTCCAATAACAGCGAAGAGTGTTTGTTTATCTTGTCATTGATAAAGAGAAGTATGAATGATTACATATGTGAATGAATGCAAACATAAAAACTCTGAAAGTAACAAGTGGTACATATTTATTATATAATACATACAGGCTCTTCTAGCTGGCTCTTAGTACATTATTAACTCATTTAATTCTCAAAGCAATCCTTCTTTTGTGGTTCTCTTTCTTCTCCTGCTGCTTCAGAGGAAGGAATTTAAGCCTAGAGACAGTAAGAATCAGAGATGGCAAGCAAACCCAACCATTCTCGAGAGCCCCATGTTCTCAGTCACTAATCTACACTGCCTCAGATTGGGAACATCTATTACAAATCTATTACATTGAGCATCTGATATGTACCATCTTGATGGTAATTAAGACCACAAGCTCTGGAATCAAACCAGAATGCATAGTTTTTTTTTTGTTTTGTTTTGTTTTGTTTTGGTTTTTGCTTGATAGCTTTCTGAGTTGTCCTAAATTCTTTGACCTTCATTATAATTATTTATGTAGGTACCGATGAGAGTAATTAACACAGAGAATTGTTGTCAAAGTGAATTGACAAAATACATATAACATACTGATCATGCTGGCACCTGGGAAGCACTCCACAAATGCTATCAACATCATACAACAAAAAAGGGCTTTTATAATATTTCAACTAAGGTTGGAAAGGGAACCTTTGGGAATGTCTCTATTTCTTCAGGTCCAGGACAGCTAAACCAAGGCTCT
Source organism: Arctocebus calabarensis (assembly GCA_963573935.1). Taxonomy (NCBI): domain Eukaryota; kingdom Metazoa; phylum Chordata; class Mammalia; order Primates; family Lorisidae; genus Arctocebus; species Arctocebus calabarensis. The sequence goes on from CAUYON010178417.1 coordinate 9,466, forward strand.
TAGGGATGTTCTGATGTGCCTGATATGTTGGAGTTGCTGAGCAGCACGCCTAGAATTCTGATCCAGGTCCCTCTGGTTCCTGAGCACGTTCTTCTGTCAGTCTCTATTATTTCAGAAAACAATCAGCTACCACTCAGGGTCATGATATAATGCTACCATCTTAAAGGAAAAAAAGTAGAGTCTCCCGGGTTTCTCCACTGCAAATTATCTAGTTTCCTTGTTTTCTCCTTTTCAGTTGATGCATGTTTGTGAGAAGATACCTTAGAAATTATGCAAATATTTTGTTTCTTTTCCAACTTTCATTTTTATCTTAAAATCCATCCCCTCCATTTTTCACATTTCCCTACTTCTCCCTGGGTATAAGCAATCATTTTTACTGTCTGCTTTATCCTTCCTATATTTCTTTTTCAGATACATCCCTTTCTTTCTTACATAAAGGATAGTGTATTATAGATGCTCTCTACATTTTGCTTTATCTACAACAACACATTCTAAAAATAACTTTCTAGCAATTCATTAAGAACTTCCTTAGTCATTTACAGGTGCATAATACTCCACCATATGCATGAACCCAAATTTATTCAACTGCTTCTTCATGGATTTGATATTTTGGTGATTTACACTATATCGCAATGATAATCACCATTGTAATGAGTAACTTGTGCATGTGTGTTTGGTTTTAGTGGTGGTGCAGACTCAGGACTGATCCTTTGGGGATTGTGGAATAAAAACTCACGTGCTTATAAAGGGGAAGGCTTGGACAATACACCTCCGGGAATGTGTCATTCTCAGGTCCGTGGGCAATATATGATGAATACCTTATTTAGAGTCCCTCAGATTTTATTTCTTGTTCTTTTTTTGTTCTAAGAATTCATGCTGGGTGCCATTTTGACTTTAGCAGTAGCACTGCTTGGTTCACTCTATTCCTTTACGCTCACTGGCACCTTCCCCACAGCCTCAGAAACAGAGTATTGCCATTTTTAAAACGCTTTGCCAGTCTAATAGGTGAGAAACAACATCTCAGTGATGTGATGGTTTGGTTTCTGTAATCATGAGTGAGTTTGCACTTTTCCTATATATGTGAAGGCTACTTTTAAACTTATTTTAGTGAATTTCTTTTCATGTCTTTTGCTTATTTTACTATCATATTTTTTAATCTCAGCCTCTTAATTCTTAAAAATTTGCACCACTCAAATGCAAATTAAGCTGACAACTTTATGGTTATTGGCAGATTAGAGCTTGTGGCTCTGTGTCATCTGGAAGGCCAGGGTTTCCATGTACATTTTAGTTCAGAGGCCTCACACTTCTATGAGCATCACGATTAGTTTTTAGTTCAGTAAAGGACACAATTTTCTATGTGATTTTAAATTTTTAAATAGTATGCCTTTTTAAATAACGATATTTATAGTACAAAGTAAAATTCCATTTAAAATACTACACAATATATTTATAATAAAAGTCTTATCCTCAGATATACTAGCTGATCTTATATGATGCTGATTATAGACAATCAATATTTAACAAGCCAGTTTTAAGGCAGTATTTTTCAATAATCCTTTTATGTTAGAATAGCTGCCAAGATAGTGTAGAAAGTAAAAAATAACAGCCTCTGTTACTTTTGACATCTGTACAAATGTATTGTGCATTCCTTAAAATTAATGACCCAATATTGCTATATTATTGTTGAAAAACATTAATTCTTTGTTCTGATTTCCTCAGTATTTATGTAATCGCCTTTATAATTTTTAGGATTTCTTACAAATATCACATTAACTTAAGCATTGTCATTGCCTATTTTACTTTATTCCCTCTCATTTAACTTATCTGTTTTTTAAATTAAAAATGCATTTTTAAAGATGATATATAGTTGATTCACACTTTTTAAAAGCCATTATAATCATCTCTATATTTTTAACTATTATGACTAGACTGTTTATATTTAAAGCAATGATTACTATAATAGAGTTAGTATCTATGGATTTTACTATTTTCTGTTTGTTACACTTGAATTTTTGCCTTTTCCCCTCCTTTTATGTCTTCTCAAGTTATAATTTCACAATTTACATTATTCTAGTATCATCATGTATTAGCATATGAATTATATATCTCCAATGTTTCCAGTTGCATGAGTTTGCAATATAAATACACAACTAACCACTGTCTACACTCAAATGAGACCCTCCTGCCGGGTCGGTAGTGCAGGTACCTTACCCTAAACCACCCCATTCCTCCCTTATTGTCTCTTATGACATGGTTGTCATGCATTTTATTTATCTTCATGCTACACACCAATACATTGTTTTTATTATTTAGACAAAGAGTTGCTTATAATATCAATTAAGGACACGAGAATAATAAAATAAATTATTTTGCCTTCACTTAGCAACCAGATGCAATAGGAATCCAGAAAAACAATGAGTACATCTTGTATTCAGAACTTGGTTTCTATTATCCTTCTCCAATGAAATGTATCTGGACTTACTTGTGAAATGATTCTAGAGGTTAATCTAGAACAGGAGCAGGAAATGTTCAAGATGAGCCTGAGCTTCTTGTAGCATCAAGAAGTAAAGAATAATTTTTAATAAATACAATAATGGGTCCTGTTAAAGGAACACTGAAGTACCGAGGGTGGCAAGTTTGAACCTTGGGAGGCTGAGGCAGGAGAAATGCCTAAGCCCAAGAGCTGGAAGTTGCTGCAAGCTGTGACACCATGGCACTCTACTGAGGGTGACAAAATAAAACTCTGTCTCTAAAAAAAACAAAAACAAAAAGGTAAATTACTTTGAAAAATGAACATATAAATGCATGTTTTATTATTAACTCAAATGGGCTAGAAGTATCCATCAGTGAATATTGATATATGTGTATTTTCAGGTGGGCTTGTAAGGACATGGGCACCTACCTTGGGGCAGGTGGTGGTGTAACTAACAAGGACCTAAGTGTATTGGAGGCTGACCATGGGGGGGACAGTGAATCTTGGCATCAAGAAGGCTGCAGGTTATCTTGGCCATCTGGACGGGCAATTCCTAGTGAAATGACAGTAGAGGTGGAAGAACAGCAGGAGTCCAGGAGGTCTAGATGGGCTCTAGAATGTTCATCCTGTCACAGAGCAGAAAATGTGCAGAAAAGGGTGATGCCTCTAAGAGCTCCCACCATGAGCCTCTCACCGGCTTTTCTTCTTGCTGAATTTATCTTGTTACAACCACCTAATGTCTCTGGAACACTTTCCTTCATCTCTTCAAGGTGTTATTGCCTAAATCACTGTTCCTCTTCTTTATTATTCTTATTAGATTTTTGTATGATTTTGAAATCTATGTAGACAATCCTAATATCTGGGACTTTGGTGCCTATCACTTACTTCCTCACTTCGTTGCTTTTTGTTCAGAAAAACTATCATTTCTGGACGATGTCATTGAAATGGCTTTCTGTTTCTTGTTCTTGATTTTACTCTGAGTTCATAAAAGTCAATTCTCAAAAAGGCACCTCGAATTATTCTTTCAAAATACAAAGACTCTTTGCTCCTCTGATCTTTGGTTTCTAGTAGCCTTTCAGCTTATTCAGCATAAAAATAAAAGTGACTAATAATGATTATCCACAGCTTTCCCCGTCTTTCTCTGGAGTAAAATTTCCCATCCACTCTCTCCCCTTGACGCTGCATCCATGGCTCTCACTCGGGACATTGGTAGGAACCACTGCTCTGTAGGACACAGTCTTCCCAGGGACGGCTCCTTTCCTCAGACCTTCACATTCCGTGTTCACTCGCCTTCTGGGAACTCAACACCATCACACTGCCCAACACTTAGGACCCAACCCCCCTATTTTCTTTTTTTTTTATAATTTTATTGAATCATAATTCTGTACATTGGTGCAATCATAGGGCACGATTCAAGATCTGCCATTCGATCCTATTTTCTTAATAGCACTTATACAATCTAAAATACTACATATTTATTTTTTGTTTATTTGTCTTTCAACAAGATATTTTCAGTTATATGAAGGCAGAGATATATTTTCTGACTGTATATTTATCATCATACCTGGTACATAGTCCCTCATTAAGCATATTTTTTAAAGCATATCATTGCTACCATAGAATTAACAACTTATCAATAGTATATGATTAGTTTTTAAGCTGTTATTTGAGAAAAAGAAAAAAAGAGAAAACACAAAGGAGATATTTGTTTCAGCCAAAGTAAACCTGAGTCTCAGACCCAGCACTTAGACACTTTGGAAAGTTGATTACATTCTTTGATTCCTCCTTTGGACAAAACATCCAATTATATCTTATTCATGGGATTGTTATGATAAACTGAAGCTAGAAAACTGCTTATCACAACTACATATCTAAACTTCATGACTTTGAAATTATTTATAATTTATCACCTGCTAGGTAGAGAGTACCCAGTAAAGAGCAATATGATGAATGGTAATGTTATATCACGTAAGCGTATAAGTTGATTCTGTGCTTTTAGAAAAAGAGAGCAAGCTAGAATGGAAGTAAGATTGAAAAGAAGGGAAAGAGCAAAGAGGAAGAAAGGGAAAGACTTACGGAAACCGTCTGACTGATTTGGGGAAACATTCATCTCAATATACTCATGACCCCAGGGACCCTGAGAAGGCAGGTGTGACTCCATGAACACATCTGTCATATTCTGTTACCACTTGGCTGTACAGGTGACCAGTGGACAGCACTAAACAGGATTCTACTTTTAGAAATAGACATTTTGGGAACATGTGGGCCATAATTGCAAGCCATTATTAAATCAGGTGCTTATCCCCAAAACGATGATTTGCCCAAACAGATGTCTGGAGCCAAACAAACAAACAAAAAGGCAAAACATAACAAAATGAAGCAACAAAAATAAACAAACAAAAAAATGCTGTGGGAAGTTATATGCATTTTCTGGAGGGATTATCCACATTTCACACACACAGACACATACACATACATACACGCACACACACATATATGGTGGACATAAAGTTCCTGTGCAGTTTACTATTTTTTTTTTTAGTTTACTATGTTAAGCTGTTTTAAATTCACACAAACGTCATGTTCACCCTGTGTGGGTGTGTCATACATGTATAGTATAAATCAGGTACACGCAAACGCAAACAACATGAACTCAAGTGTCTCTCCCCACTGTAGGAAAAGTACCTACATGGACTATGAACAAAAAGGGCCCTCAAGTGCTGACTCATGGAGTAGAAATTAAAAAGTAATTTTGATTCTGCTTCTCTAAGAGCTTTATATCTGTTGTTTCCATAGTATTTGTGCATCAAATTTATATAAATTTATATGAAATTATGCAAAACCAATATCAATCCACTATCCAGAAAGTAATTTTAGCCCTTCTCAGTGAAAATAAACAAGGAGAACCTTTTATTATTTGTAACCATTGTGATACGTCTTCCAGAGCGTTAAGGAACTTAGACGTGGGAAACCGAGTTGCTACCTCTTGTTCCACCTGAGGGTGAGGTAAGACGCCTGGCCGGAGAGGAGTGAGGCCGTGGACGCCCTCCCACATGGTGCCCTCTGCTCCTGGGACATGAGCATGAGCAATCCTCACCTTTGGGCAGCATTTGAGGGGGTTGGTGACGGACCAGGACATTGTGAGGATCATGTGAAAGTATGGGCACACCAGGAAAAGATGTGGCAATGAAGACACCGACTCTAAGAAAGTGTCTTTCCCAACTTAAAACAGCATTCAAGTGTTGTAAGCACTTCAACAAATCTGATTTCTTAAACCTACTTAAACCCTGATCTACTGCATATATGTGAAATCAAACATGATCAATACAAGGACAAGAAATGCCACAAAAAAAGTGGAATTTCTAAGTAAAGTGCTCTTAGTACAAAATAAGCGTGTTTTGAAAATCATTCAGTGACAAAGAATAGACACAGTGTACACTCACAGGGCACAGCACCCAGGGCCTCGCCCAGCAGGGCCCGCGTGGGTGTGTGGAGTCAGACACATTGCAATCCTCTGTTTTAGGGAAAGCACTCCCATTTAATTTTTTTTTTTTTTTTTTTTTTGGTTGGAAGATGTTCATTACCATGAGATGTAACAAAATATTTTCTGTTTTTTTCTTTCTTTCTTTTTTTTTTTGTAGAGACAGAGTCTCACTTTATCACCCCCTGTAGAGTGTTGTGGCGTTACACAGCTCACAGCAGCCTCCAACTCCTGGGCTTAGGCGATTCTCTTGCCTCAGCCTCCCAAGCAGCTGGGAATACAGGCGCCCACCACAACGCCGGGCTATTTTGTTGTTGTTGTTTTGAAGTTTGGCTGAGGCTGTGTTTGAACCAGCCACCTTCCGTATATGGGGCTGGCGCCCGACTCGCTGAGACAAAGACCCATATGAACCCCGCACATTGTACCCCCTGATTACACTATGTACACAGCTATGATTTAATGATAAAGATAAAATAAAAAAATACATATTTTCTATGGATTGGGGTCAGCCAGAGAACTCCATAGCTTTTCTTCAGGTGACTTGAAATATATGAGTATCATCCCCATGTTAAAGAAAAGAGAGACCCCTCGCTGAGAAGGTTGGTGATTACAGAAACAGTTCACCAACACTGCCATCTCTCAGCCTATCATAAAACTAATTAATCTTCCAGCAACGTTAGACTCAAAGAGAAAGAAACATTTTTAAAATATTAAAATATATTTTATTAAGCTTCAGTCATATTATCTTTCATGTTTGAGATACAAAATGGATAAGGCCCTTACATTTTTCATTTATCCCTTACTTTAATGAAGTATTCACAGTAGAAATTGTCATTATGATAAAAAAAAGGTCATTTTTGCTAATTGAGGTAAGACACTGTAAGAGCTAAAAACAAGAAAAGCAAAACTTTCTATGCCAATAAGATTAATGAAATTATTCTCAAAAAAGGTGCATTTTATATCTGATTTCATATTTCAATGGAGTCTCACTATGAAATTGGCCTCAGGGTCCAGACCACAGGATAATACTAGAATTATGCCCTGCTGCTGCTTTCAATGTTTAATTCTTTGAATTGACTTTGAGGTAAATCTTCCTTATACTAAATTCAGACCCAAGAGAAGTTTGCTTTATTGAAACTTAAACACACTTTTATTTCATCTATGATGGAAGTTTGGGATTTTGGGGGGCTGGTGTTGTTCTTAAATATATGAGTTAAAGAAGTAGGTGGGAGTGGAGAGGGGAAATGGATGAGGAACCAGGGCAGAAACTCAAATAAAATCAAATAAATTCTTATCTTTGAGAAGACATATTTCATTTTCATTTAATATCTCGACAAACCCCGAGTCAATATTACCTGTTTTTTAAAAAGTGGGGCTTCAAAATGAGTTTTGTTTTTTTTTTTCTTCTAATTAATTCACAGATGATACCATTTAAAAGCACAATCTAAGGCAGGTTTAGAGACAATCGATTGTGAAGGATCCCCCACGTGGGTGGTCAAACCTGGTCTCTTGGGTGCTTGTCTTCAATTTTCATGATGAACAAGGAGTATAAAAGAGTTTTGATCAAAATATTTCATGACATGGAGGTCTTCCTGCTGAAAACGTTCTCAGCAGTGTAGAAATCCTGGACTATTTTCTCATGGAAATTGTCAAAGCACATGAGATAAAACAAGTATACTAAAATTATCAGCAAACCAAATATTTCTATGTTTTATACTTTGCTAGCCATAACCCAAACACTGGACATACCTTAGACAATTAAGGGAAATTTGGGTCCTGACGTGAACATGCTTTATCAGAGAGTCTCATGTTCATTTTTCCTAATGCATTCTTGTATCTCCTAAGAACAACTTCTTATAGGCGTGGGGAGTTTACATATATAGCTCCTGATCATGAGTTTCTGCTTCTTACTACAAGTTTCAGAACTCTTTCTATATTTATAGGAAAACTCATTTATCCTGGCCCCAGAAGAGTCTTTCAAAAATAAGCACTGTATTTTACATTAGTAAAATTTCCAAAGATCACAGAGCTCATGTGAGATCACAACTAGACACAAACCAATATGTAACTTACATTTCAAATTCACTCCCCTAGTATTTTCAGCATGAATAATGAAGCTAGACTTCAGTGAACAGTAAGAGATGATCTGTTCTATTCTTACTGTGCATGTTTTTATAATTTTCAATTCTCCATATAACATTTTTCCCTTAAAACATTAATAGTATTAGGTTAAAGCATTATACTATAGCATTATATTATTTTGTAAACCAATGACATAAATGTAATCCATTAATATTTATTAATTATGTAATGTAATTTCATCATTAACAAATAAACCACACGATCTGAAGTTTAAAAAATAGCTATGGTAAAATACACTTATTTCTGAAGTGTTACATGGGGTATGACTTCCCAAACTAGGTTGCTGTCACCACTACTGACACCACTACTTGGGTGATTAGGAGAATTCTTGGTGTTGTCATTACCATTGTAGTTGGTGCTAGATTGCAAACTGTATTCTGCACAACTTAATCTATTCATGATTTTAAATTTTAAGGTATTTATTTTATCCTCCTTTTTCCTTAAAAAAAAGTTGGATAGTTAGGACTTGAACTCAGTGCACCATTTCTCCAAAGCGTTTCCTAGGTAATGCTTCCCTTGGTTAAAATCCTATCCTTAGATTGGTCCATTCTCCCACTGATGTTCTTCCTCTTCCTTCTCAAAATAAGCGCTGAAATTAAAATAGTAACTTGAAAACTGTCAAAGTACTGTAGTGATGTTCTGTATTATTATGTAGCCATTATAAATATCTACATTGTATTGGCATATTTTAATATTCTTCTTAATTTACTTTTACACCTTCTTATGATCCATTGTTTAAAGGATTAGTTTTTCAAATGAAGTTTTGTTTTCTGTGGTTTTCATTATTTATTTGGTTATATTTCCACCCTTTTTAAAAGTATGTTCTAGCTTCAAGAACGATGTCTATATCTTCAAGCCCAAATTTCTAAACATACACACTTCAGTCACATGCTCTGCTCAAACACAGTTTACGCTAAAATAGCTTTCTCCATCCAGAACACTCAGGGAGCTGATCAATAGATAGATCAATATATTTCCAAAGCTTAGTTTAAACATGGTCTCTATTCGCAGAACTCTGTGTACCTAACCTGCTGTAAAAACATGCTTGCCCTACCTTAACCTCCAATTAGCACCTCAGGTAGAGTGCCAGTTCCAGAGGATGATGTGGGATGGGAGGTCCGGGGGGGACTGTCATATTCAGGGGGCTCTCACAGCTCATTCTCTTTGTCATTTTAATTTACAGTGTCAAACCCTTTGCACTGTACAACACTCAGGTTTGTGTCAGAAACAGCAAAAGGTACACCATTCCTCGCGCTGAAGTTCATTTTGTTCTAGGTGTCACAAGGAGAACTTTAGGGAGAATGACTGTCACCTTCACTTTTCACATCGCAAGCAGCCCTGAGCAGCCAGCCCCTCACCAGCCCGTCCCAGGAACTGCTTTAGTTACAGTTCCGTGAACCTGTCTCGTGGTGCTGTCTGCTAATCTCAAGATCCACAGCGGGAAAACCACCCTCGGTTAAGAAGACGGTGTTTATACATGAAGCCTAATTAATAGTCGTGTACGCCCAAGTTTATTTGCAGAATAGCCTCTTCTTTAGGGCTGGTGGAGCGTTACCACCCCTTTTTTTATCACACAGTCACTCAACTTTACATACTGGGTTCAAGCTGCTTCTGCCCTTATTGTCTCCAGCCCCCCTTGGCCACAATTACTTCCAACTTAGCCATCTGACTGCTGACCTGCAAGTCTTTCAACTCCTGCCGGGAGACCTGCTCTCTCTCCTTTGTTCTTTAGGGCGTCTGCCAACCTTTATTTTCACTTCGAGATATTACACCTCTGGATCTCTGCAGAAACTTCCCACCATCTACATCTTCAAATATAACCAAATGTCTGCGAATTGCTTCAAAAATCTGGGGGTGGGAGGTAGGTAGAGATTGGCCAGGGTTTGGTAACTATTGAATTTGGCAGAAAGCTACAAGGGATTCATTATCTGTTATATCTTCTTTTAAATATATATTTTTATTAATTTTTTTAAAGTATCCTCAGAGCTTAATGTTACTATTAGTTGCAGTTTAGATATAGCATTGCCCAAAACGTCACAATGTGACTACAGTCATCGATTTCAGGGATTTTATTTTATTTTTTATCATCAGTTAACCATTTTTAAAAAGCAGCAAAAAGGGGCGTACTAAGGGATATTGTGGAGACATGTTGGTATGCTTAAAATCCTAGCATAATAACTTACCACTTTTTTGTATGAAAAAAAATTGGGGTGAATAATATCACCTATCTTGGATAAGATTAGAAATCTTAACATCTGTTAGCAAATGTAGTTATGTCTTTTCTTCAAACAGGTTGGCAATCATTATTGTTGGTTACTTCTTCAAATTTTGTGACCATTTATAAATCTCTCACATCTAAAGTCAATGTCTGCGGATTTTTCCCCATGTTTGTTAATAAAAACACAAATATTTTACCACAAGTTCTAATGTATTAAGTAGGGTACTTTTATCATTTATTCTTTGTTACTTAAAAATGAAACTAAGGATAATCTCTTTCTAGTCAAATAAAACTTTGGAGGTTGCTATAAAATTTGAATATATTTTAAAATATTTTGATAGAATTCCAAGACTGAATTCTGTATGAGCTGGTTTGACTCACGTGAACTTTTTACTATAAGGCTGTTTATTCTTCAGCTGTGAATAAGAGATTTTTCATATGTGATCAAACTCTGATGTCAGACATAGCCACCCTCCACCTTCCTCTTCTCCCTCTCCTGTCCTGGCTCCCACTTCAACTTTTTTAGGTCGGAGAGTAACTTGGCCAAGAACACAGTGGTCGGGGCTCCTGGGGTTCCATGTGAGCTCGACAAAGTCCAAACTGAGAGAGCTATTTCCCACAGTGCATTTTTTTTGTTGTTGTTGTTAACCTTGGAGAGGTTCAATGGTACTGTGTTTTGTGTGAAAATGGGAAGAATAGTGTTCTCCAAAATTCTGCAAATCCCAATGCCACCCCAATCCCAATTCCAATGCACTGGTCAAAGCAGAGTTCCATAAGTCATCTTAAATAAACAGTGTCTGCAGATGTGGGAGGTAATCATCTCTCTACCAAAGTGCAATAACAATCTGGATTCAAATCATAGGTCACTTTACTCCTTTTTATGTAATTATACATTTTTTTTACATCTTGAGAACTAATCATAAAAATTCTCTTCTAATCAATAATCAAAATTTCTAATATTTATTTCATTATACACCCACTGGCTTATGAAGCCTATTAATTCTGTTTCTCTCTGTCTGGCTATCTACATAGTGAGCAGAAAATTTCCCCGTAAACTCCTGATGGTAACTCCAAGTCAAGATCTTACATAATTTAATGGCATTCTGTAACTGAGCTACAGAGAGAACATGCCTGTTACAATTCTGAGGTTCTGTCCACCAACAGTGGCCCGTTTTAGGCAGCTCAGACACAGTGCTGCAATTTCCTCCCTCTCTGCCTGCGTCTCTCTCATTCTTGGAGCTGCAAGGACTTCTCTCAGCCTCAGACTCCTGGCTATTCCCAAATGAAACAAAGTTTCATAAACTGTACTCCTCCCTTTCTTTTCTTTTAACATTAATAATTTCCATTATCTCTCTTTACTAACTTGGCCAAGTTACTCTCTGACCTAAAAAAGTATTAGTAGTTGGAGCTAATATAAATGTTTTCAATTTAATAGAAGTGATTTTTCAATAAATGTTATTTTGATGAATAATCATTGACTAAGAATGATCCAAGATATTTTACTAAGTATCTCAAGAATGAAAAAAAAAGTATCCAATGTACTCAATACTACTATGAAATCAATCTGTAATCACCTACACACTCATACGAATGGCACAACATAGCTATAGTCCAGAAAGTAGAAGGGAAGAGGAGAGAGAGGGGAGGGGAGGGGGAGATGGGAGAAGGAACCTCACCTAATGTGTATGATGCAATGGTCCATTTCAAAACTATCAAGAAATGAGTATAATTGTGATGGATGTGTTACTTAGTTCGGATGTAAGCACTTCACATTGTATATCAAAGCAGTACCCTAAACCCCATAAATGCATCAATGTACAAAGTTATTATTTAATAAAAAATAAGAATAATAAAATAAGAATAGTCAGAAAGGTGAGTGGAGGAAAGTTATTAGTAGAAAAATAAGGGTAGAGCATATAATTACCTTACCTTTATGTTCTTTACTTTAACGTAAATTTTATAAAAGCATTATAATTGCCTCCTTCCAGTCAAAAAAACAGGTGGGAGTTAAAATGGAAAAACAACTGCCGGGGAGAATGGACAAAGCATTCAGATGCACCTGTAACACATTATGCCCAAAGGAAGGACACACAAATGTATAGTCCCAAAATGTTTTAGCAGCTGCAGTAAAGTGTTTCACAGCTAAGAGAATAAACCTGGGCAACCATTAAATGAGTCTGCCTGCCTTTAAAAGAATTCAAAGTCCAGCTATTGCCTCACATTTGAGAAATGAAGAATTAAAGCCAATGGCATTCTTTCCAACCATTGCTCATCAAGATGATATGAAACAGATCTGTAGGTTGTGTTTCTCTGTGTAGTTCTGCCAAAGCGAGGCCGCTGTGCCATAGAGATCAAGTCAGATTTTTAGATATTGGTACCGTCAGCTGGCCGTAGAGCATGGTGGGATGGCTATGCTGTGTGTGTTCAGAAAATCCAGCTATATGATTCCGGCTGGGCAGTGACCTTATCCTTGCTTTGGTAATTGTAATCACCGAATAAGAGTATGTAAATAGAAAATTGGGATATATGTAGGAGGCACCCCGGTATGTAGGAAAAAGAATTATTTTAAGAACCTGATCAACCTAAACTGATACTGACCTATTCTACACCAGACAGCGAGGTACATTCTTAGCTCTATCAACTCACAGCTCCATGTTAACAAATGGCTAAAGCTTTCGGAGACATACAAGTTCTTTAAAGATGATATTATTATTTTCTTAATGGGTTGCAAAGTTGAAATGAGGGAACTCATAAAATCACCAGAAAAGTGGCAAACACATGGTACAATTTTTGTAGGTATACTTTTTCCCATTGTAAAGAGAAAAATTTGTTAATTTTATTATGCAATAATCTCCTTATTGCTTATAACAAATCACTATAAACAAAGTGGCTTCAAGCACACATATGCAAATTTGTTGCCTTTTAATTTTGGAGATCCTAAGTGCAAAATGGGCCCCAGTGGGTTAAAATTAAGGTGTCAGAAGTCCTTCTCATCTCTGTGAGTGGGGGATAGAATCAATTTCTTTGGCTTTTGGGGCTTTAGCAGTTTTCCGGCATGGCCTAGCTGTGGCCAACAACTCTTCACCCTGCAGTCTCTCTGTCTGTCCCTCCGCCTCTGTGTCCCACATGCTCAGATGTGTACAAGAACGTTTGTCACTTGAATAATCAGGGATAACCTTCTCATGTCAAGGTCAAAAAATTAGCAACACTAATTCCATCTATAATCTTAATTCTCCTCTGTCAAGTATGCTACATATTTACAGATTTGGGCTTAAGAAATTGGACATTTTTGTTGTAGATATTATTCTACAGACAGGATACTAGAAAGGCACAAAGGCTTCATGCGGAAGATGATTTTGAGTTTCCATATGTAAAATCATTTTACAAGGTGAAGGAGGAAGAAAAGCATAAGGCATCTAGAAAATGATGTGTGATGAGGGAGTGGGGACCTGGGATGAGGACACGCCATGCCCTGGGAGTGGTTGAGATGTGACATGATTAGAGCATAGAAGACCTGGTCTCATTGAGAAGAATATTGTTGACAGATGGAGAATGGACCGTTAGGACAGGATAAAAGTTTTTCATGCAGGGAAATGAGATAATTAAGTGTGAGTTAAAGGGAGGGGGAAGATGATTCTTAGCAGCGATGTTAGGAACGAATTGCAATTTGAAGCACTCGGAAAAAGGTTTACACATTTGGAGTCAATTACAATAGACCAAGGAGAACAGAACGATAGCACAGGAATTGGAAATGCATATGCGCTGTCGAGATAGAATGGATATAACCTCTGAAATTTATTGGAAGTAAAACATGGAGGAGGGAGAAAAATCTAGGACACGACTGATTTTTTTTAGTTGTTGGATTCTTTCAAGTGTATGATGTAAGAACAGAGCAGGGAGAACACATTCAGAGTAGGAGAAAGATGTTTTAAAAATAACGTGTATTTAAAAATAATCAGAATCGAGATCAATATGATTTTTACTAATACTATGATATGCAGGTATAATTTTTGAAGTTTTTTAAAAAATCTTTTGATTCAGTGTACCTTGTTGTATTCTTTTACCCCAATGAATTCCACATTTTATGATGTCACTAGAAGGATCTGACGCTCAAATCCGAACAGTCCAAATTTTTTTTTTTTTTTCCCAACGCCAAGGGCACCCTTCTATGAAACAAAAAGTTAATTTGTGTTTATAAAGAAATGGTGGGTTTGGAAGCACAGACTTTGGACTTGGCACCCCAATTCCTCGTCCTTTCTGTGATTCTGGGATCTATGGATAAAATGAAAAATAAATAAATAAACAAAAGTCAACTGAAAGAGTGTGTCACTGTGCTTCTTTAGCAGACACTTGTGTGTGCGTCTGCCTTGTCACATGCTCTCATCCTTCTAAATGAGGCACGATTTAAAGGACATCAGCAGGCTTGCTCCAGTCATGTGAAGGCGTACGATGGCAGAATCACAATAGAATTTTCCCCCGCCCGTGATGAGGTGTAATACGCTTATGCTGAAAGCTGAGCCTTCAACCAAATGTCAGCAACCTGGACAAACCCAACGACTCTTCTCTTCTCAAAGCCTTTATGCCTTTGTGCCTTTATGCACTGACCAGGTTACTTTAGCTTAGTTTTAAAGAAAAGTTGTAAAGTTTGATGAACCTGAAAAACATGCCAGGACATTATTTTTCTCTCTCTTTTTTTTTATTTTTTCATATTTTTAAATGAAACATCCCTTAAAGCCTGAAGACCTTGTAATGGATTCCCAACGTACAACAAAAAAGAGAAAGAGAGAGAGCGAAATTGAAGAGCTTCACCCTGACAAGATCTCATCAGCAGACAGGGCAGAAGTGTGGCAATATCTGACGTGTAATTTTATCCTTCTTGACAGTTATATGCAGTTTTGAAATGGAGGTACATAGAGGAACTGAACCAGTCTGATCAAAGATTTTAAAAGTATTACTTGGTTGGCTGTCTGAACTCTTTTCTTCCCTTATGTTATTTCAGAAACCTAGTTTAGTTATAGATTTAATAAATGTATTTGGAAGACTAAAATAGCGCAGATCAGAAATAGTGAAACAAAGGTTTGTTAAACCTTTAACTCACTTTAATGGAAGTGTTTAGGGAATACCTAATTAGCTAATTTATATGCATTTTAAAATGCATAAGTATGTTATTAATTGATAAATTAATTCTTCAGAATATTTTCCTGGCTTATAATCTGACCTGTATTTAGCATAGTCCTTCAATTGATCATTTAATATTTAATTACAATGTTCAGTAATTGTGAAGTCACAATTCCCAGTTACCAACAGATAAGTTTGCACATCGCGTTTGAATTGCTTTATAATATTGTATCGGTAACAGACCTGTAGAACCTAATTATACAAAATAAATTATCTAAGATACAACTAAGGAGGTATGAAAATGAAGTCTTTCCTTCATTATCTTCCCACAGTCTGATACCTTGAATATTAAAGGAATAGTCATTTTGAAATTGAAACATCTAATAAGTTCAAGAGTATAAATAGCTTGCTCATTGTTTTATTTGCTTTAAATCGATTTATTTTCAGAATATATCACTTGAACATTGCTGGCATCTTTGAAAAACTATGAGGTATAGATCCAGAGATCTCTTGTACCAAATACAGCTGTACTGTGCAGCACCCACTTTTGTCAAAGATTCACTTACTAAAAGGCAGCAGGGACAGTGAAGTAACTTTTATCATTCAATGTTAAAGAAAATTTTGTATTGGGCGCCTGTGGTCCCAGCTACTCGGGAGGCTGAGGCAAGAGAATCGCCTAAGCCCAGGAGCTGGAGGTTGCTGTGAGCTGTGACACCACGGCACTCTACCGAGGGTGACAAAGTCAAACTCTGTCTCTTAAAAAAAAAAATTTTTTAAGAACAAATGCATTATTATTGCTTCAGTTTTATAAGGCTGCCATGACAAAGTGCTACAAAATAAACAAGTTAACTTAAACAAGTTAAGTTAACTTAACTCAATTCATTTAAATAAGAGAAATTCATTGTCCTGGACATCAGAAGTTTAATTCAAGTTTTATGCCTAGGAGTCTTTCAAAGACCATCCTCCAGACAAATCAAATGTAAAGAGGAGTCCTTTTATTGAAGAGCTGGCCAGCGACTGCCTCCGTGCCTCAATGTGGGAGTTCTGAGAGCAGCCCCAAGTGCTTCAGGGGTCAGGATTTTAAGGCTTGCTTCAAATTCTGGTTGCCATGCGGGCTGCCCAGGTGCATCTGGGTGGGTTAGCAAGCGTTGTACAGAAGCAGAATGTTGAGGTTAGTCAGTCAGACATCTTCATTTCAGGACTTTCCCACCTGGTATTTCTTAAAGGTCAGTTCAGGGGCAGTTGGTACTTCCCAGTCTGTTTCTCAGGGAGTTAGTCAAGCAAGAGGTCTGTGAGAGCTTGCCCATCTATCTTGGGAGTGAACCAGACTTACTTCATTTTGTTGAGGGCTTGTTGCCAGAAATTTGCCAGGAGTTAACTGCATTTTTCCACCTTCATCTAGTCCTGATACAAGGAGTCTGCAGGTTGGCACCTTCTGAGACTCTGAGGGAGAATGTTCTAGGCCTCTCTGCTGGCTACTGGTAGTCACAGGATAACTTTGCTGACCCTTGAACTGGAGCAGCATCCCCTCCACGTCAGCCTCTGTCTTTACCTGGTGATCTCTGTGTCTGTCTGTCTGTGCTTCCAGATTTGCCCATTCGATAAGAAGGCCAGTTCTATCGGGTTAGAGCCCCCTCCTAATCTCAGGTTATCTGGCCACGAGCAGAGGTCATATTTCCAAATACAATCATATCTGAGTTCCTGGAATTTAAGACACCTTTTGTAAAGACACAATTCAACTATTACCACGATCCTATTTGTTTTAGATAATTACTGGAGAAATGCCATGAATTTTGTATCTTTTCAAACATTGCTATTCCTGGGACATAAAAGAAGGGCTTTCTTATTCAGTTGTTCTCCTTGGGAACCTTTTTTTATTTCTTTGTGTAAATCTTACATCGTTTCTGTTTTAGAAACTCTGCATCTACTGTCCACACAAAACCCTAGGTAGACGTTGGATATTGAAGTAACTAATTTTATCTCTACACTGTCATAATTTCTTGAGGGTTTTTTAAATTAAAGGTTTGCTAAACTGTTGGGAAAAATGTTATATTCCTTAAGAAATATACCTATCAGACTTGGTACCTGTAGCACAGTAGTTATGGTGTCAACCACAAACACCGAGGCTGGAGGGTTCGAACCCAGCCCAGCTAAACAGCAACGACAACTGCAAAAAAAAAAAAAAATAGCCGGGCATTGTGGCAAGTGCCTGTAGTCCCAGCTACTTGAGAGGCTGAGGCAAGAGAATCACATGAGCCCAAGAGTTTGAGGTTGCTGTGAGCTGTGACACCACAGCACTCTACCCAGGGTGACCAAGTGAGAGTCTGTCTCCAAAAGAGAAAGAAAGAAAAGAAATCTATCAAAATTGTAATCTACTAATTTCATTAGAAAACATACATCACAATATGAAAATTTAAAATGAGACATTCTTATTTGAGTATGTGCTTATGAATGAATTGGGGTGATGTCATATATAGATAAGAGAACCAGGAAAACTGAATAAACTGTCCCAAAACAAACGTTTCTGTTTATCTAGATATTCCTGGGAAAAGCACAATTAGATGAAAAGGGTAAATTAAGGCAAAGCAACATTACTGTCAGCTGGAATTCTACTGAAGAACCCAATAATACCACAGAACAGTAAAATAGCCTAAAATGCTATGAAAGATTGTGACAATGGGTTGAAATGTGGGGAATCCTATTTCTTCTAATAGAAACATAAACAAAACAAAAAATAAGTAAACAAATAAAAAATATTCTTATATCCGGAAGATACTTATTCAGGATGAGAGGCCACGTTAAAAACTCTGAGTCCTTAAAAGTGTTGGTGTGTGAAAATTTGGAGTATTTGGAAAGCTATGTTCTGGGAAAAGGTTCTTTCTAATAAATGAACAAAGACCCTGAATTGACAAAAATGTTGAAAGATGGCTACAATAAGAAAAAGGAAAGCATTTCTTTGCATAGTAATGTAATATATTTATTTCACAGAAAGAGGATGAAACTGGGGAAATATTTTCTTCTCTTTAATTTATGGGAACTTCAGAAGTATCTTCTGTGAGTGTGTGTCACTGTGTGTTCCAACATTATAAATTATTAAAATACGTTGAACCATCGGGGAAGCTACACAGGGATGTCAGTGGTTTACTCTTGCTGGGAAAATAAAAAGGGAAGTCTTGTATGTACAAAACTGTGAGATTTGGAGTGTTTATTTCCGACCCACCCACCCCAACCCCACACTGTTTGTCTACCAGGGAAGTAGTGCTAGTTACACTGAAGTCCCTTTGGCAAGTTTGTCAGCAACACTCAAGACACAGATTGTGAAATGCAGACTGGAGCGTCCGAGGCAGCGTCTGCCAGCGAAGGAAATCCTCTCCTTCCTCCCTAGTAATCTGGGGCGACTCTGTGAGGAAGGAAGCAGGATTGTGCTTCTAGGTCTCTTTGGAACTAGGTGGGACTCAGTCAACATCACTGGCTTTGCTCCTTTTAGAGACAGGGAAGGACAATTGAACCTCAGAAGCAACAGAGCACAAAATGCAGTTTCCATGTCTGCAGAAGGGACTGTCCTAAAGGTGACTCCACTCTGAGGAGTCAGGATTGGGCTCAACTAAGAATCACAGAAGGGGGTGATGTAGTGGGACTGATCCCGACCCAACTGTGTGGGTCCTGGGGACGTGCCAGGTGACCACAAAGGAGTTCTTTACTAATAAGGCAGGCACTCTCTCTATAGTCTCAAACTAGCATATAATAAATTTGTAGCCTTATATTAATTTTTTTTAGCATGAACTGAGAAGATAAACCTCCATAGACTAGAACCTCATACTCTTTAATACTTGATCAGAAATTGTCCATGAAAATAATTTCAGAAGAAGAGGAAAGAAAAATAACATATCTCAAATAAAGCAGGATATCATGTTCCCGTCCCCTCCCACTCATTAAGGCTGGGTACAGTTTCCATTTTCAGGCTAGACCATTCTCAAGGCCTGTCTAGTTTGGAGGAACATGAGAGCTTTAGAAGGAATTCCAGGCTTCTCTGTCTGCAGGCTGTATGCAGATCTATCACAGGACCAAGGGGCTTGAAATGAGGGGACAGCCAGCACTCTGTCCCAAGTTCATGCGCTTAGAAAGGAACCACCCAAATAGAGCCTTCAGTGTGCCTGAGGTCTCACACAACCTTAGCAGTAATAGCTTCCAGCCATAACTGGGCCTCACCCGGAGCTCTGTTGTCAAAAGCTACCATTTGTAGTATTTTATTAGAAACATTAATGTCAAACACAAACTGTTTGATTTAACACGAAATGCATTTCTAAAAGAATGTGTTCTTTGATGGGACTTGAGCATGTTTCGAAAGGCAAAAGGTGGAGCATATTGCAGTGGAAAAGAATTCCCTTTAGCAGAAGGGTCTGATAGTGGGAGCTTCACTTACACACCCTTAAGAAGACCTTAGCGGACAGCTTTCCAAGTGAAACAGATACTGCTAAGAGGGGGCTGCAAAGTGCAAAGCACAAATTGCAAAGACAGAGGCGAGCTAGAGAATCCTCCTTCATTTTTCATATTAGAGCATTTGAGACAGAATTATCATTGCTAAATCTCTGGGGAGTAATTTGATCAATATTCAGCTGGGACCTTTTCTATCTGAAATAGATGTGTTTGCTTTCTGATTTCCTACCGTCTGTTAGTCATGAAGTCACACACACACTCTATATTCATAATATGATGAGACCTACTTACGGTTCTTTCCTCAATATGAAATAATGCATATTTCATTATTAATCCATTCTTATCCATTAAAATGCCATTTTAAAAGATGTATCAGCAAATGTACTCAGGATAATTTTATTCTAGTAGAAGATGATATATTGCACTAAGTGGTATAGGCTAAAATAGCAGCATTGAAAAAATGGGCCTCATGTGAGGAGTGCATCAAAATTTCTATACAGTATTATTACTCAAGTTGGTAAATACAATTAGTAGCTTTAATATAATTTCATAAGCATCAGTAAAATCTGCTTTTTAGTGAGTCTAGGAATATGAAAATAGAATTTAATATAGAGAAATCTCTCTATAGATTATTCTATTTATTTGGGGAGTTGTGTTTTCCCAAAGATTTAAATGTTTTTCATTTTGCATATGCTTAACTTATTTGAGCAACAAGAAAGAAAAATAACATTTTTAGAACACTACATTTTCCCCTACATACTCTGGGATTTAAATCATACGATACAATTGACAACACTTGAAAACTGCTTACCGGTAAAACAAATGAGACCTGGCTTGCGTGTGTTCCATAAGTAAAACAGGAAAAAAATTTTTGTTTGCTCATTTGTCTTATATATATAATTATATATATATATATATATATATATATTTTAGGAATATTTGGACATAATCAAAATCTGTCCTACAAAGTGAAATATTGTACATTTTGCTTTCCAAGTAAAGTTTTTAAAATATTATACTTATAAATATGTTTCCCAAATAACTGTAATATATATGTTTAAAATGAAGTTATATTTGTTTTACACCTAAAGACATAGCCTAGTGCAGATTTTCTTCCACAAAACAAGTTAATTTTATTAAAAATAAACATAAAAACAAGCAAATTAATGAGATAGGATGCTGGATATACGGTATAAATAAATCTAAAGTGCAAGAAATCCCAATGATCAAAATGTGAAAAGTGTAAGTTATGGGCAGTGCCTGTAGCTCAAAGGAGTAGGGCGCCAGCCCCATATGCCAGAGGTGGTGAGTTCAAACCCAGCCCTGGCCAAAAACAGCAAAAAAAAAAAAAAAAATAGTGTAAGTTATGTCTGCTATTATAATTATTAATAATCAGACAAAGGAGAGGAAATGCAGTTAAAAAAGTGGAAGATTTTGAGTCTGTGCTAAAAAATAGCATCAGTGGAGAAGGTCGTCAGCCTCACGTTGATTTAGGAAGAAGGTGACTGTTGCCTGAAAACTCATGCACCGTCCAGGGTAAACATGCTGAATGATGTGTTAGATTTCTTCTTCTTTTTTTTTAATTTTTATTTGTGAACAGATGTTTTACTTTATTCAAGGCTTTTCAGGCTCTGAAAAGGAAACAGTAATAACTAATCTATTAATTTGTAGTACTATTGGAGAATGGAACAGATTCTGTACCATAAAACATAATACGATTTTCAATTTTGACAAAATAGGTCAAAATTCTACCTTAATAAAGATGCCTAGCAGAAACAGCAATTTTTTTATATGTTTTAAAGACAGAGGACATGCCTATTTTGAAGAAAAGCACACAGGGCCTCGTGCCTGAGCTCCTTATAGTAATATATGACTTAGGAATGAGTAAAACAGATCAACTGCCTTTGGGAACCTAACCTGTTTCTACATGAAGAGGTACCTGTGCATTGAACATCTTTTATATACATACAGTGTACAGTCCATATTTGATTGTGATTATTTTTGAGAGGTAGTAAACACATTTCCTTAGGGATAAATTGCATCATTCGAATAGCACGTATTATTCCCTACTTGCATTTTCTTTTTTTTTTTTAATAATTTTATTGAATCATAATTCCTACTTGCATTTTCAAGCATAGTCACTGATTCTGAAACTCAGAAAGGGAATTCTGAAACAAAATATTGCATCTTAAGATCAATAACCACAAGGAAACTACTTTGAATTAGAAGTAGCAGTTGCTAACAGTGAGATTCCATAGCCACTGGAGATTAGGGAAGGCTATTTCTCAGTGGCTATTTAAATAACCATCCCCCAAGCCACACGGTTTTATTGATAAATTAGTCATAATCTCCTCCCTTCCCCTAATGTGCTTCCAGTTGTTCTTTATTAAAATGATTGAGCATATATTAGCTAAAAGAAGTATTGTACTCGTTGGAATATTTAAAAAACATTTTATGCTTTTTCCCCCTCTTCTCACTAATGCACTCAACTAGTCGTAAAAAAAATTATGAAGTAATATATTAAGGTAATCAAGTTACATCTAACACTTTGGGGCATGGTTTTTATAATTAGAACTTCGGCAAAGTTAAAAACATATACACATTAAAATTCAAGTTTAAAGTTACTCTACATCTCTTTCTGAAGTACAAAATTATTTGACTTACAATTTACTTAATAGTACTTGATATTTAATAATATGAAAATATCAACTTATTTTACATGGTAAATTGAAAAAGATCCATCACTGTAAACTGAGAGTGAATTTCTTTCATAATCACTCATTGGTGGAGGTAAGATAGGTGAATCTCATTTTTCAATATCAATGCCAAGAAAGACTTTCCATTTATAAGACAGCTGGCCATTTCCACTTATCCAACTTGTCATGTTATTAATTGGACGAATATATAAATGGAAACTGTAGAAAGGCAACACCCATAACATAACAGATGGTGCATATTTCCTTAGTTCTCAAAGTATATGTATTCAAATTATTTTATTTTATTTAGCCTTATACAACCTGAAGGAACATGAAAAATGGTTATGAACAAGAATGTTGAAGCAAGACTGACCTAGATGTGAATATTCCTCTCTTCTGCTTGGTTCATTCTATAAATATCTACCCAGTATTTACTGTGTGGCAGGCACTCTCCAAGGTCCTGGAAAATCAGCCATGAATAAAAAAAATTCCTTGTTCTCATAGTATTTACTGTCTATCAGTGTGTGTGTATAGAGGAGGGTGTGGAGCAGGGGTGAACAAACAGTGGCATATATTAGTTTGTAATATAATCTCAGATAGCAAAAAACATTAAGTAAACAAAAGAAGAAGAGAAGAAAGATGACAGAGAAAGTAGGGGCATTGTTCTCTATTCAATAGAATATTCATGAGTAGGATGGAGGGAATTGTCCAAACCAGGAGCTTAGGTCAACCTGTGCCTGCCTGCCATGCCCCCAGTGCAATGAGCCTAAAGAGCTGAGTTTCAGGGCAGGAATGGTAGGGTTACTGAAGACCCAGAACTTTCAACACCTGTAGGACAGAACAAGGATTGGTATTTTATTCTCAATGTAAAATGAACACATTGGGTTTCAAGTAGGGTCATAACATGGTCATGTTTATTTTCTAAAAAATCTCTGAAGCTGTTGTATGGAAATAAGAACACAGGGAGTGGGGTGAATATGAGATATATTTTAAGGGTAGAACCTATAATGTTTGAATTACTTTGTGTTTACCTATAAAACAATTATCCTATATATGTACACATGAGTCAAGGGTGAGTCTATGTCTTTTGTCCTAGAGAAGGTGAGGAAATGATGTTGGCATATTTACTAATCAAATACAGGACCTTTAATCCATCTAAAATTTGTTTTCCTCAGCTGAAAAAATTGGTAAGAAGTAGATCCACTGCACAAATTTAACAATCTTCTCTTTCAAACTTCAGATTCACTTTGTACCTACTTCTACAAAGAATGACTAGCTTAGTTTTACAGTTTTTTTAAAGTGCTTTAAAATATACTCATCACACCATTGCTATAATGTTCCTTTTATTGTTATAATAAGCAAATAATCCAAAACAAAACTCAGGCTGAGAAAACTAATATGCCCACCTATTTGTAGTCTATGGAGACTGAAATGTGGTTCATCATATGCTAGCAAGTGGGAACACTGACTTGGAAACTCTGTCTTCTCACTACAAATCTTTGTTTTTCTACCAGCCACTTGTTTCTACAGGGTTAAGTGTTGTTGGCCTGGAAGATAATAATAAAAAATCGAATCACAAAATAAAAGACTATTGGATTTCTCTAGATTTGAAATTACCTTGGGATACAATTCCTCCTCAAAGAATCTTGGGTCATAATAAATGTAATGAGTCAAGTAGGAAAAACCTTATATTATTTCCATTGTTTCTGTTTTGACATGGGGTTTTTCCTTCCTGTTCTTTAGATTCCCTTCTTGTAAGGTACTTGGATATCTCTCATTTCTTGCCTCTTTCTTTGGTAAATAAATAGATGGGTATATTGGACTGGACTTAGCATCAAAAAATACCTGTATTCATAAACCATTTGGGTGAATCAACTTTAGATACAATGTAGTTCACCTATTTTTTACCTATGTGGTCAGTTAAATGAAATTATAAGATGTTTTCCATGTGACAGTGCTATATTGGTCACTCTAAACTAAGTCAGGGTAAACTACCACAATATATTTTTACAACTGTTGACCTTGGTGCTTATGACAAAGTATAAAATAATGTCAGTCCCTATCCTCAAAGACGTCCCAGTTTATAACAGAACATGTGCGTCTGGTCAAAAGGGAAATCATCTTTGTTTAAACTCCAGCCAATGTTTGAGCTTCACATGGGAGGCTTGGCTGGATCAGAAATCCTTGGTATTCAAGCATCTCCCATCTTACCCTTAATCTTGTCTGGATTCATATGGCAAGCCAGATGTCCTGGAAATGCCCAAAGGGTGGAGGCTGCCTTCTCACCATCTGCAAATGGTCTTTTATAATATTGCAACAAAGTCATCTCCCCTTTCTCTTTACCCATATCAAAACCCAAAAAACAACAGCTGCATGTTCAATTATTCAGGCCTCTTAAGTACTCTTTAATTACCACTCTACACCATCTTTTAATCTAATAAACACAGAATTATGATGTGCAGTTATATAGTTGTAACTAAACCAAATACGGGAACCATATACATTCAACATTTATTTTTCTCTTCAGGAATTTTAAATGTACATTTCAGAATAATTTAAAGATCTATATTTTCATATGTAATTTGGCACATATAGTTCTTTATTAATTTATAATTATCATTACAGTTTAAATAAAATTCCTTTAATTTTACTGTCTTTTGTATCAAGTTCATAGTTATATAAGGACTATAGAAATGTAGAAAATAAGTAATTATATCCTATACAGAAAATAAAGGGAATATGTATGCTTAGGAAAACTTGCAAGAATCTGATCTCTAATGACCTAAGATAGTTGTAACTTAAGCGAAAATGCTTTATTAGACTTTTGCACATTTATTCATTGAAAATTAACCTTGCTATGAGAATAATGGTGATACTTAATCTCATGCACTTGCAGATAAAAAGCACCTTCATCAAAAAACACATCGGAATGCAATGTGTTTATATTACATGCAATTTAGGTATAACAATGAAATAGGCATTTGAAAATAATATTATTATGATTGAAAATGACATTTTTAAGCACATATTTTATTCCCTTAAGAATTGGTTTTCAAAGAAAAACATAAAATTAAAACTATTAAATGCCTATCAGTATTAAATCGTGTCAAATATCTCTTTGCCATCCCTAATTGCTAAGAAACACTCTTTCATGATTTATTTTTTGTATAATTCCCATTTGTTCTACTAATATGTACTTGCTCATGATGAACTATCTAACAGAATTATGCTACAGTAAAAAAAAAATCTACCAAAGGTTAGTAGTCATAGAGTAATTTATGTAGTGGTAGTTTGTATATTTTTATATCACTTTTAGACCTATTGTTGCAGTAAATAATATTGATGTTGTATTTGTGGCTTTTCTTTCTTCTGTAACTTGCCATTTCTTATTGAATGGCGTAGTCAAATTTCTGTTACATGACATTCTTCGTCACCTAACACCCGCTCATGGTAAGCATGACACTAATATTCTGTTGGTCTTATAAAGAGCAAGTGTAAAACCTAGAATATTAATAAATAGTTTTTACATTCATTTTAAAAACCTTCTGAATAACATGTATTTACCTAAAATTAAATTCAACATTTTAAAATATCCAAAGAAGTGAGCATTTAGAACAGAACCTGTCTACATTTTACTCACAACTTTAATTGGGCCCTGCTCATTGTTTCTCAGTGGAAAATATAAAGGAAGAAAAGCAAAGAAATAAAAGAAAAACAAACAAAAAAATCTCCCAAAGATTTGGGGCACTAATCCCCAAAATTGTAAAAATTACCTTCTGTGTAAAAAAGTGACTATAGATATAGTTAAGCCAAGAATCTTGAAATGAGGAGATGATCCTTCATTCTCCGGGGGCCCTAAATGTAATCATGTGTGTCCTTAGATGGGGGAAGAAGGGTCTTTCACACACACACACATTCTCTCACGTCACAGTTATACACCCAAACTCTCACTCACACACACACACACACACACACACATTCACAGCCTTGCATACACTCCCATACAGTCTGTGGTGATGGGAAGGCAGAACAGGGAGTTTTAAGATGCTGTCCTTCAGGATTGGAGAGATTTGCCCGTAGGCCCATAAGGGCTGCCAGTGACCAGAAAAGAGAAGAGGAAAGAAAAGGATTGTCCCTGGGACTAGAGAGAACACACAGGTCTCTCAACTGGATTATGGTCCAGGGATATTGATTTTGGACTTCTCGGTGTCAGAATTGTAAGTGAATATATTTTCGTTGTTTTAAGTTGAAAAATCTTCATGGGAAACTTGTAGATGAGAATGTAGGACAGTATTGGTATATTACAGGATTCATTTAAAAATAGCAGTATTCTGAATTTTTTTTCTCCTTCTGTAAGTCTAAAAATATTTTTCCTCATATCAGAAATCTTTTCTCCTTCATCTCACACTTTTTTTGCCTGTCTCTCTGTTCCTGCCACTCCTGAGGTTGGCTGATACAGCAGCCAGAGGTCTATGCTGCCAGAATGGGAGCCCTGCTGGTGCAGACGGCCAGACAGGTGTCTTATGAGGCTCCTCTGTCTACAAGGGTTTCTCAATTCTTGTTCAAACTCAGAGGTCGAAAGAAGTTATATGCTCTTGCTGGGGCAGCTCTCAATCGGTGGATAAAGGGAGTCAGTGTATAAATGCCCCACTCTTCCATTTTGGGGGTACAAATTGTGAGCCCTCACTCTTCCTTGGAGGATCCCTGTGGATGTGACCCTATAACAGTTGGCCCTTAGCAGAAATCAGCTTAACAGTAGATTCTTTAGTTCCCTTTCTCCCTTTCCTTTTCTCCACTTCACTTTTACAGTCTGCTCCTCCTGTTTCTAATTTTCAGAATTGTCATGATTCCTTAGCTCTGGAACTAGATGAAACCAAACATAAGATAGCCGGCACCATGAGTGCCCCAGAAGGCAGCATGGGGAGTGGTTTCTGGAGCTGGATCCCTCACTGATGGGACAGCTATTCAGACCTAATCCTGCCGATACCAAGGGAAGAGAGATTTGGGGCATGCAGTGACTTCATAACTGCAGGGCTCTTGCCAGTGGTGGCTTGTGATCAGCTCAGGTGGTAGTTGAAGCTTAGATAGTGAGGGGCCAATGGTAAGTACAGAGACTGGAGAGTGAAATGGCTTTCAGAATGAGTTTTGATCCCTTTAAAATAGAAAATGACTTGCTCAGTGTAGCTATCAATTCAAAAGCATATCATTAAGGTGAGAAAATCTTTATAGCAACATTCAAAGGAACCTTTATCTCCTGCAGACATAGGGAAGACTCAGCTTAAAACGATAAGCAGACCCAATGCAGCACTTGATATATCTGTCTTGCAAAATGTTGGGTCCTGATAAGTTGAGACCTTACGACAGAATGTAGTTGGACAAGCTGAGACTCTTCAATTACCTCCAACTGCCACCCACAGCCCCAGGCAAGGAGAAGTAGCTCCCTCTCTGTTGGTGGAGAAGAACATTTTCTCCTGAGATGGTGACCCCGTAAAGACATTTCCTAAGACGTCTCCCAAGATGATGATTGTTCTTCCCCTTCAAAGTCTATTCATATTTTCCTCATTTACACCAGGTCAAAGGTTGGCATACTTTTTGTAAATGGCAAAATAATGACTATTTTACACCTTGTAGACCTAAATAAAGAGCAACATGTGGGTACTTAAAACGCAGACATTTTAAAATATTAGTTAATTTTTATGGTGACAAAACAGGCAAGACATGAAGTTCACCCCTGAGCCACAGTTTGATGACCTCTAATCTTGACCTCATCAGTCAACTGACTTCAGAATTCATCAAAATTACTTAGAGGACTTGATAAGGTCATTTCTAGGACTTCACTTCAGACCTTGATTCAGTAGATCTGGGAGGGTTGAAAATCTGCCTTTCTGTTTCGTTTCCAGGTGGTGCTAACACTGCTGATTGGAAAATCACTGATTTAGACTGACAGGATTAACTTTTAACCCATGCAAAAATATATAGCCCTGGATTTGAGAGAAAAAGAATAGTCAACCTGATGGAAATAGCTAACAGGAATAAGCAGGACTTGGGGAGCACATTTAGGGCTATTAAAACAGAAGGGGAGAATATATAGCTTCCAGGTGAGGGAATGCTATGGGGCACTTGAGGTCAACAGATTGACTAAGGCTGTCATATCCTGGCGGGAACACCCGGATCAGGTCCTAAAAACTACACACACACACACACACACACACACAGATATATGAATATGATTGTGACCTACAAAAAATGAAGTGGTATGTGCAAAACATTTTAGTGCATTACTGAGCAAGGCTTCAGAAGTCAAGAGAAGAGATATTATACACACACACACACACACACATATATATATATATATATGATTGTGACCTACAAAAAATGAAGTGGGGTGTCCAAAACATTTTAGTACATTACTGAGCAAAGACTCACAAGTCAAGAGAAGAGATATTATACACACACACATATATATATATGATTGTGACCTATAAAAATGAAGTGGTATGCCAAAACATTTTAGTACATTACTGAGCAAGGCCCAGAAGTCAAGAGAAGAGATATTATATACATATATATGATTGTGACCTACAAAAAATGAAGTGGGGTATCCAAAACATTTTAGTACATTACTGAGCAAAGACTCAGAAGTCAAGAGAAAAGATATTAGTTTTGACATTTTATGTGAGACCAGAAAACCCACCACTTGCTCCCATTCCCCAGAAGTCCAGCCGTCACTCACTGCACACAACAGTGGAGAACATGCTGGTGACAAAGCCAAAGATGTCACTGAACCCAGTCACAAGTTCATGTCAAGTGAGTCCAGGCGTCCACAGCCATGTCCTGGAATCACTTCACTGATTCCCTCGTATGTAACTGTGATGAATACACTTAGCAACTGACAGGGGAGCTGCACTTTAAAATCTGTTGCCCTCCTGATGGTTTCTGCCCCGCGGAGTAACTCAGCATGATAGGCAGACCATGTGCTAATCCCTGAAGTTCTCTGTCCCCAGCCAAGATCATAAGCAGAAAGACGGCTGCACCTCAGGAGAAAGTGAAGACTCACAGGACATCCAGGACGGGAAGTGTCCAGGTGTGACAGTGGAATTGTGCCATCTGTTCAACTAACACATTTTATACTGCGGAAATCCACTGTCTCATGTAAAAGGCTCTAGCAAATGCAAATGCTGCCCCCAATTGCATCTCCTCCGCTGCACACACTATCAACACAAACTTTGACACTTTGTTAGTTCCTATTGAACTGGCAGAAGCATTCTTTTTATCCTTATCATTAAGGAGAAATTGTTTATTCCAGTCGTGTCTTACACCAACCGCACCTTAAGTATTACTAATGTGACGTTTCTGTCTCTTCATGAAACGTTCATTGTCATCCTCAGAGAGATATGTCATATAAGTGGGAGCCACTGAAGAATACAGAAAAGCAGCCCAGGGAAGAGTCACATGTTGCCAGGGAGGGGGAGATTTCATGGAATGGAGTGAACAGGGGAATTTCTATGTCAACATTTTTCTCACCTAGCAGAGCAAGCCTCCCTAGGGTAGATTTTTGCTAAGTAATCTCAGGAATACAAAAGAGAAATCTAAGCCAGAGAGCTTCAGATCTACTTGGGAGATCTGATAAGTATTCATAAAATCATGAGACAACAACACATGTCATTAACTCTCCTGATTGTGTGATGAAAACTCTTAAGTATCATGGGCCTTAGAAGAAGAGAGAAACCTGGGTTAGAGTTTGTGGAGGGACTGGGGTGTGAGCAAAGACTTATGCATAGTATTGAGAAAAGTAAGGTGAGTGAAATACTTTTGGGAAAGAAGACAGTACAGAATTCACATAAGGCAAGGAAGGCACCCTACTTCTTAGAGCAGGAAAATAACAGCAAAACTGTTAAGAACACAGAGTTAAAAATGTGCATTGTCATCAGATAATGAATATGTCATAAAACCATTCAGCTTTCTAAATTACCATAGAGAATACAAGGATGAGGGGTTAAAGACATTTAAGCAGAGGAATTGCATGGTGAAAGCCTTGTGTGACAGACAGATCAGGGAGAGCGATGCAGGAGGGAATTCCTGACTTTCTTCCTAATTCTTTGGCTGATATTCTATTGTCTTTAATTTTTATTTTCTCCTCCAAGCTACCCACTAAATCTTGTGAACCAGGAAATCTTCCTTCATTGCTGTGTCTCAGTCTACCTTCCTTTTTCTGCAATGTCATCTCAACTTGGAAATTTTTGTACCACCTCTTCACAGATTCCTCACAATATTTTGTAAGCTCCAGCTAGACCCGTCCCTTGAGCTCCAGGGACCAAATATTTGCCTTTGTTCAGTAGATTTTTATTCTGATAATGCTTCAAATGTAACACGGCCACAAGAATGAAGATGGCTGTCAGCCTCATAAGGGAAACTAACAAAGCGTGGGTTAAACAAGTTACGAGTTTTCAGGCGGTGAGGAGTGCAAGGCTGGGTCCCTCGGTACTAACATACTTGCTCCTGGTCACAGTCTCCTTCATCTGTGCTGTGGCGTCCCTCATAGGTGGGTTCCTCTCTCCCCATGGTTATCAGAGGGCTACTCTTCTTTTTAGGAATGTCTCTTCATTTCAAGGCAGAATAAGGGGAAAAGGGTATGTGGACACAAAATTCAGCATCTTTTAGGAGAATAATAAGTTTCTCAGGAGCCCCCATTAGTAAAAAGCCTCAACTTCAATGTCATTAGCTGGAATTATATTATAAACCCACCCTAGATGCAAAGGAGTGTGGAGAATAGATTTCTTGCCTAACAGCACCGCAACTTTAAAAAAAAAGGGTGAGTTAGTGAAAGTAGGAAATTCAATTATAAATCAGAAGTCTCTTTCACAACATCCAACATTCAATCCATGATGGCCCAGGCCTGTTCAGGTTCTCCTTCTCTTACTGCTCTTGTCGGTAAATGATTCCATAATCCTCCAGTTATTCAAGCCAGATCAATAGCATTCATCTCTGCAACCCCTCCGTTCTCATTCTATAACCTTGTGTGACAATTTCTCTCACCGCAGTACTAAGATTGCACTTCAGGGCGATTGCACTCATCTCTGAAGCAATTACTAAAGCATCCTTCATACGGGCGTCCCAGCACCCAACCCTGCCATCAAGCCTTCTCCAGCCAGTTTACCACTTGGCACTCAATTGCCTACTCTATGTTGTCACCCTACAGCTTATATCCGACAGTGGGTTCACTCTACCCTTAAATAAAAATCACATCCATTAACATAACACAGCACATTCTCAGCACCCTCTGTATCATCCGGGCACCCAGGCTTGTTTCAGTTTCTTGTTCTTTTCGGGTTCTCTCCTTCAAGGTCTTAAACACTTTCCTCCTCTGTCAGACCAGTCCTAGCTCCCAACTTCCTTTAGCTAACTTCAGCCTATCATTCACACCTGAATGCATTGTTAGACTCTCACAAGATTTCTGACATGTAACCTCTAGAGTCTAGCTAGAGCTTAAAAAGTATTGTGAAATTTTTCTCCAAATTTTCCTTATTATCCTGACTGGGGGGAAAAGTGCTCACACTTCATTATGTGACTGATCACTTGCATCAGGGTCTATATGTTTTTGTTCTCCTTCTTGCCTCACTTGTTCCACTGAGGTGTTGAAATACATATATTTACAAAATAAATAAAGAAAAAGAGAGGAAAGAGTGAGAAAGAAATTAAAACAACTTTATGTACTTTTCTCCATTCTGTAATTCCATTCTTTAATTCTATTCCCATCAGAAGACCTGTAGAAAAGATGTCGCCTTCATAATTTGGAGAAAAATGGTCTCCTACAAACCGATTCCACTGTGATGAATTAAGAAGAAGATACATAAATAAGAAATTTACAGGCTATTTCTACTTAACAGCAGGAATGCAAAATCCTAAATAACAATATTAGCATGTAGAATGATTCTGGATTTCACTTTAATGATAAAAGCTATTATGCAGTGCTTGTTCTAAGTAATAAATATGTAGCTTGTTAGAAGATGGAAGTGATGTACATTTTTATATTCATAGGTCAAAGGAGAGCAAAATAGATATGGTAATTTAGGAGGGAGCTAAAAGATAAATTCCATTTCTGAAGAAAAATACCTTTTCTTGCTACAAAGATTTTCTTTGTCATATTAAAACAGCACTTTTATTGCAGATAAATGATCAATGAAAGTAAAATTAAGTAACTAAGGTAAAATTAGTTCCTTTTAAAGTATTAAGTCTACGAAGATTTGTGGTATTTCTGGAACCTTATATCAACTCTAAAAAGAGCAAAAGGAACTATACCAACAATATCATAAAATAAACTTTGAAGTTACACAATTAGAAAAATGTTAACTCCAGATAATGTGGCTGATGAAAGGAAGCAAGCAAATGAGCAAAAACAAGGAAAAAGAGCAGATTTATATCAATTAGGAAAAAGTCATATGGCAAGTTTTAAAAGACAAACACATTGACATGTGAACCATAATTATGTCCGTATGGTGCTAATAACAGGCAATTAAAATACATTTATTCTAATGTTTAGATTTTCATATTTCTTGGATAATCAGATAGAGTAGCTGCTATATAAATTTTTAAAGAAATGAGGAGTAGCGTGAGTTTCAGTGATATGAAATATGGAGTGGATACTGGTCTTTATTATTGTCAAACTCTAAATCACTTCTTAGTTTTAAGTCAGACATTAATGTCTATAAATTAATTTACTGGGTCACTTGGGCACCATCAGCGTGCTGCTCCATTCTGCAAAGTGAGAGAAACCACATGATAAATGTGGACTAATATAAATAAAAACTACATACTTTTCTTGCTGATATTTTTTCAACCAGTATACCAGGGTACAAAAGGTCAAAAGCCTGTGGTCCTTCCCCTACGAATCTTAAAAGGAGATGTTATATTTTGAAATGCTTCCATTCATCCAGATAACCTCAGGTCTCTTCTTATTGTAATTGTTTTCAAAGTTTTTAAAATTTGAAATAGTATAATGGCTGAGAAATCTTACTCTGGGAATGAATTTGATGTTGGAAATCAAGCAAATGCAATTCAGTGTCAGATGTGGTTCTTGCGTGTCTGCTGAAGGAGCACAGCCAGATCTTTTGGTCAAATATTGCATGACTGGTGATCTAATGGCAATAATTTTACCTGGGAGCTTGGTGCTTAGTTGTTACACCTTCTCCCAGTGTTATGCATTTTAGAGAAATCCTTAAGAACATTAAACTTGTGTTTTATCACCTTAAAGTAGAGTAACATTATTTAATTTCCTTTCCTCAGTCTTCATTGACGGGTTAGACCAACTCCGTGTTCTTGGTACTGTTGTCAACAGATTCTATGTAAGTGCCTTGGGCAGCTGGAACACTTTTGACATTCGTAGCTTCTGAGTTGACCAAGGGAATTTAACATAAAGCACTTATTTGTGGAGTGGTGCCTGTGGCTCACTAAGTAGAGCGCCAGATGCACATACCAAGGGTGGCCGGTTCAAACCCGGCCCCGGTCAAACTGCAACAACAACAACAACCACAACAAAATAGCCGGCATTGTGGTGGGCACCTGTAGTCCCAGCTACTCGGAAGGCTGAGGCAAGAGAATCGCCTAAGCCCTGGAGTTGGTGATTGCTGTGAGCTGGGACACCACGGCACTCTATCGAGGGTGACAAAGTGAGACTCTGTCTCTTAAAAAGCAAACAAACAAACAAGAAAATATTTGCTAAAAATGTTTAGTGAAGATATAATACAAGTTTAACTCACAACATTATAGTTTCTAATATAGAGACAACCAACTACAGTCCTCACAAGGCTATTGTGCGTTTATACAGAGAAAATCCTTGCAATCTAGATTTCATGTCAGTGGTAGGACTCCAGTTTTCCTCATATCTAGTGCCTGAATAGCCATGAGGTATTGATAAACCACTTTCTATATTAGACGTGAAGTTCTGAGAAGCCCAACTTGATGTAATTTGTATGTCCAGCTTTTCCTTCCACAGGAGCAAAGCCCGATGCCTGCTTGACCATCGTGGCGTGCTCAGAAGATGCCTCAGGTTAAGTAGGCCAGATCTGAACTCCTGAGGTCCCTGGTCCCGATCCACGCAGGGATAGCAGTCAGACCACGAGGCCTGTTTGTGACAGTGAATTAGAAAACTAAATCCTTTGGATAAATGAAGACCGAACCACGTGCCTACATGGTCATATTTTTTTTTTTAAGGACTTTGACAAAAGTCATCGTGAGCAGGATGCATGCGTTTTCGAGGCAGGATCTGTGTTTGATTCACCACTCACTGCCCTGGCTGGGCAAACCCTGGATACACCACCAGAGCAACAGCCCTCCATTGCTGTTGCTTCACACCCTTCCCTCTCAGTAAACCGGGATCCCACCGTTCCTGTTACCACCAGAACTGGCTTCTTTGTGGAACAACGGCCATCCATTCCATGAGAACGTGTCTTTGGCTTTGCCTTCTATTTATCTCCAGAAGGAGACGACATTCCCACACGTGCGCCTCACACACCTACCCCAGTCCCCTTTCCTTCTCACCTTGACCTATGACAGTAACTTCTTGCTTTCCTGTTCCCCCCAAAAGTTATTGTCAACATAGGAATAAAAGTAGGCGTTTTAGAATGATCTCAACTCATTGCTATTTAAATTTGCCCATAGTTTCTCATTTCCCTCATGGAAAACATTTCCAATTGCCTGCAAGACTGGTACGATCTTCCTAGTCCCAGCCCTTGGCCTCCACAGTCACTCCCACCCTCTCCTGTGCACTCCTTAAGAGGCTGGACTTGCTTTGCCCTTCACCGGGAGAGCTCCTTCCCTCCAATAT
Organism: Arctocebus calabarensis; assembly: GCA_963573935.1. Classification (NCBI taxonomy): domain Eukaryota; kingdom Metazoa; phylum Chordata; class Mammalia; order Primates; family Lorisidae; genus Arctocebus; species Arctocebus calabarensis. The sequence continues at coordinate 44,854 of CAUYON010178417.1, forward strand.
CCACGTGGCTTATTTATCAGCCATTTCTGATTTTGCTCAAATGTCTCCTACTAGGTAAAGTCTTCTACTCCCATCATACTTAAATTTCAGTTCTCCTCAAGCACACCCTCAATGCACTTTCTTTCTGGTAGTTGTCCTCCCGGGCTTTATAACTGACTGACATTATAGCTTTTAAAGTAGGTATTTCCTGGGAAAATACTTAGTAATGGGGCTGCAGGATTGGTTGGATAGGATGCTTTTAGTTCTAGGAGGACTCGCCATGCTCCTTTCCACAGAGGCTGTACCGGTTTGCAGGCCCACCAACAAAGGAGGAGAGTGCCTTGGTCTCCACATCCATGCCAGCATCTATTGTTTTGGGATCTCGGATGTGGGCCATTCTCACTGGTACATGCCAAGTACATGCTCACATGAGAGAAAACTCAAAGCAATCCAAAGAGGAGCGAGAAAAAAAAAAGGGGGGTTGGGTAAAATACCACCCGAAGGGCCCATAGCACAGGCATCTTACACACTTTCTGGGTGACGGGCACAGCTACAACTCAGACTTTAACCTTACAAAGCACTCTATGTAACATAATTATAGGTTCCCTGAAATTTTGAAAAAGGAGATAGTCCTTGGCTCTGTGAACTAAAATTCTAACCCCCTCTAACATTTCCACCTCTTCTGTCTGGTGTATCCTCATTAAAACTCATCACGTCACCAAAATGCCCTGGAATTTGCTATTTTTAGAAATGTTTTTAGCTTTTTATCTTTGACCTTATTAAGAAGAAACACTTATTTCTCTAAACTCACATTATTTCATTATTATTATTCCATTTCGTTATCACTTAGGGTGCCGTGCCACAGATTCTCCTGCAAATGTTAATAACTTGACACACATGTAGAAATGTTTTCACTAGGTATATTTTTAGAAGCTGAATTACTGGGACACAACCTGGGACACAACTGGGACACATTTGAAAAGACCCAGATATCACTTCCAGTTTTTACGAAGGTTCTGCCGTGTCATTTTCTCGCAGTTGTGTGTGAGCGGGCCAGGTTCCCAATGGTCTCCACAGTAGGGGACAGCATAAGTCCATCCATTTTTGCCAATCTTACAGAGAAATGTGCTCTGTTGATTTACCACACTTCTAGGGTCCTTGAGGGCTTTTAGCCATTTTCATGATTTCTTTGTTATTTTAATATTTATATAATTTGTCCAAATTTCTATTTGACTGTTTATATTTTTTCAGTTACTTGTAATAGTTTTCCCCATAATTTTATAAAAATAAAAATATTTGTTGTCGTGTTGAAAATTCTTTCTCTGGAATGGTACTACTATTGAGCTAAGTATATGCTGTATTTTGCTACATAGTTGCTTTGAATTTAAAATAATTATTTGTCTTTTAATATTTTCATTAACGGCATATTAATTTTACATGATGCTTACAAATTTCATCATAAAATTTAAAAAGTAAGTCCCAGGTAGGTAGAAAGTTATAAAAGTTTATATATATAAAATTTCTTTCTATGAGTGCTAGGATACACCTAACCCCTTTTCTCTTTGCTATAGTTTATCAAAATTTCTTTGCCTCCTTGTTCCTTTACTGATCTAAATATGCTTCCCAAAAAAGGGATATGTGACAGTAATCACTGCCCTTGTTTGTGGTGCTTTCACTTCACCCAGGATGACGTTTACAGTGGAGTAAAGCTCAGCGAATTCTCCGCCTTTTAAATTAGTTCAACCACTGTTCCTCCTTCTGTGCTAAATGCTTGTAACACGTATAATAATTGTTCTCTTACAGTATTTGTGTTTCTTACTGTGTAAAACAATGAACACTGCTTAAAAGCAAATCAGTTCCTTTCTTTATGAAAAACAACTATTATATATAAAAGAGCTTTTAATCTTCCCCACAGTAAAATTTCCGCTAATTCAGAAAAACAACAATTTTCTGCCTCTTTCCTTTACAGTCAAATCACAAGGGAAAAAAGGTGCCAAAACTGGGGAAAATCACTTTTTTCTCTTAATACACTTTCCCTTTAATTCTCTGAGTATATTGAAGGAAGTCAATAACACCATAGCCATTAGATTCCAAGGTTGTTCTGTGTCACAATCCTCGCTGACACTGAGGACTCACAATGGCGGCCCCCTGCTCTTGGTGCTCCTTGTGCCCTTGGCTCTGCCATGTGGGACACGAACTTGTCTTTCTCTCTTCCTCTGTAATGGGAAACTCTCCCTGGGACTTAAATTTCTGCCACATTGTCTGACTAAGTACAATCTAAGGGGGGTTAATTTGCATGTTTCTATAACCTTCCATCCTTCTGTATTACCATGGTTTCCCATCTCCTTTTCCTAGATGATTGATTTCAGTATCAGTCTTACAAATTCTAGTTCTCATCAATAATCTATGAGAATGATGCCCCCCAAAAAAATCTTACTGCAATTCTGCACCACATTCTTCTGCCTCTCAAAGTTTCTCAGAGTGGTGGATATTCCTTATTTCCTCTCTAGTTTTCTCATCTTAGTTGTAAGTGTCCAACCAAACTGTAATTGCTATTCCCTTCATATTATCTTTTCCACCTTTTCCTTTATTTCTACTGCAATCACCTTCACCATAGTCTATGACTGTAAGTTGCAATTCCTTTCTGTCAGCCCTCTCTTTCTTCATAAATTCACTCACAAATTAATTTTCCAAAATTTTCTTACCACTGTTTTTCTAAGGGAAAATAGTTGGTGCTCCACAATATTTTTTAATGGAATGGGTGAACTTTTACTAACTCCTCATTGCCAGTAGCATTTAGATAGAATGCTCCAGTATTGAAATTAAGGTTTCTGTATCATGCTACCATTTTAACTTTGCTACAATTCCGTTCCCAGACTCAGGCAGGAGCTCATAATTTTTGTGTAGAAAGCACTTCTACTCCTGACATTCAAATGGTAAACATCCCTAAAGTAGAAATATATAACATTTCCTAAAAAATTTTTCCTACTTAATGGAACTCTTCATGATTTATTTCTTTTTTTCAAAGCCGGTGTTATATAACTTGGTTGCCACTTATTAGCATCTGCATGTTATCTTTCTCATTAGCTTATAAACAAATTGATGAGTTTTATTCAAACATTTTGGCACCTTTAAGCTTGTAGCACAGTATCTTCTGAAATTCTAGTGCAACTTAGTGTAATGAGAAAACAATAGAAGATGAGGTGTGCACTGGATTCCTCATCTTAAAATAGTATCTTCTGAGACTTCTCGGCAGCCTCATCATCTAACACTCCACATCTACACATCCTGCTCCTCAAATTGCCTGCTGCTGTTTCCTACCCCGAGACTCGTCTGATATCCTGTAATACACTTGTTCATCTTTCTTCCTTGTGCAGTTCTACCAGATACGGGTTTTAAATTGTGTGATTGTTTAGACTGCTACTGCATCACACCAAGTAGTGGAAAACTTTTCCTTACTGGGTAAAAACAAATTCAATCAATCCCCAATTTTTCTACACAGTTGGTGTTTCCCAACATCCTATTTCTTCCTGTGGCCAGAATGGATTTTAGGGCAAGCATGATGGAGACACACCTGGTTCAGAGGTGGTCACCTGACCACATGGCAGACATCAATCATCCGTCTGGTTTATCTCATCAGTATTGGTATCCACAGAGATGTCTGCATCTGGACTTCTGTCCACACTGCAGCCCCCACTGCAAACCCTGGTCTGCACTCACAGTCTTCTGGATCTAGAGTCTCTCAGCGTCCAAGAACGCCACGCTCAGTCCCTCCTTGTATATTATTTGGACATTTTTGATGCTTTGGGCAGCTACTTCAGTCTCTGCTTCTGGACACCTCATATATTCACTTGTGTACAAACCCATGCCCATATCTTGCTAGCACAGCAAAGGAGTGACACCCAGTGCTGTTTTTCTTTATTCCCAGTTTCATTTCCCCTCCAATGCTGGGCCCTCCACACACTTTGCCCAGGATCTGCACTGGGCAGCTCTGGGTGCGTCAAGCATGTCCCGTTTGTCTTAATCCCTACGACTTGCTCTTCCTACATACTAAATTAGGGTCAATTAATATTTCACATCCTTTCCCAACCCTAACACAGAGATCAGAAGATCCTACATTGAAACCCAAGTATGAAGAGAAAACGCGGTGCTTGTAGCACAATTTCAGCCCACATGAATTAGAGTCTTATGTTAGCAATGACAGTTTTTGGATCTCCCATCTCTATTGTTCAAATGAAATTTTCCCTAATATGGTTTAAATAAAATATTTTACTGAAGTATGCATAAATGTAGTGAAGTTCATAAATCATATGTCAAAAAAGTCAATAAAGTTTCTCCCTATAAATATCATCTGGATCAAAAAAAGAAAGAGCTTCTGTGCTATGCCCTCCCCTTAACAACTCTGGCTCCCAGATCATCATTATACTTGGACTTAACACTATACGTTAGTTTTTCCTCCATACACACACACACACACACACACATATATACATATATTTCCTCTCTTACTCTCTCTCTGTATACACCATATATATATATATATATTATATTGTATATATATATTTGTATATTGTATAAATATATATATTTATAGTGTATATATATTTATATGTATATTCATATTTGTACATAGTATATATATTTATATATATATATTCCCTCTCTCTGTGTATATATATATATACACTATAAATATACTATATATTTATATATATATGTCCTCTTTCTGTACATATATATATGTGTGTGTGTGTGAATGTGTGTGTGTATTTACATATATACACACACTTAATATTCTTTTAGTTTTTTTCACTGGAGATTCAGCCTCTGAGTTTCTTTACCTTGGTTCTTTCTTTCTGATTGCTAGCACTATAAGAGTATACCACATGATTTATTTACATGTAGTTTTATTGATTTGGGAATATTTGCAGTGCTGTCAAATGTTTACAATTATGAGTATTGTTGCTATGAACATTATTAAGAATATGTATCTACCTACACAGCTACATTTACATCCTTCTGCTAAGCATATAACGAGGAGTGGAAGTGCTAGGTCAAGGTGTGTCTACTGGTTTTAGTTGCTACCAATAAACCATCTAAAAAGTTAGTTGGTCCACTTTAACTTCTATTTTCCTTAACTCTCTACCTTTTTACCTTCTTCTCCAACAGAGACTATTTGTTAGTTTCTCTAGAGAATAAACTACTAAATCTGGTACTGATTTGTGTATATCCCCTTTTTTCTAAGACACTACCCTCTTAATAGAAAGTAATTTATCCTTACTGTAATTTTTGTCTATCTATTTTACATTATCAAAGGCTCTGCCTACTTTCTGAAATTTTTGGATTAATCTTTGTCTTAATCTTTGTCTTAGCTTTTCATTCCACATCCCGAAACAGCATATGACTCTACAGAAAAGATCTTGAAGTATGTTGGTCCACTTCTTTGAGAACATGTTTAGGTTTTAAGATCCTGGTGATTGCATTCCCATTTGAATCAATAGTTCTTTAATGAATTGATTTTATATATACTTATATACATTTATTTATGTATATACACACATGTGTATGCTGTTTTATCCAGTTTATTCAGTACATCTCAAAGGAAGCACTGGTCTTCAGAGAATTATCTTTTTATCATGTTTAGTAAGGGTGTTAAAACATCACCATTCAGTCTTTGAGGGAGGATTAGTGATTGTTTGAAATCACCAACTGAGAGAGCTGAAGTGTCTTCTACCACAGGTGATACTTTTTTTTTATAATTTTATTGAATCATAATTGTGTACATTGGTGCAATCATAGGGCACGATGTGCTTCATATACATTCAGAAATATTTTGATCGTACTGTTACAGATAGCCTTCATGGCATTTTCTTGATCACTATAT